>JBBPCX010103891.1:0-22451 GCA_037974365.1 Hydrocynus forskahlii
AGGGATGAGCCCTGTGCTCCACCCCACCCCCCACAGTATATATATATATATATATATATATATATATATATATATATACACATACATACATACTTTGTTTCTGAACAAACTAAGCTTTCATAAAAAGAAGCAGGTTCCAAACCCAATAGGGCGCCACTGTTAAAAATAAAAAAAAGGCAGTTTCTTTGTCAAAAATGGAATTATGTGAATAATCCTCATCAGCTAATTTTACATTTTGTTTATTGCTGATTTGGGCTTTCTTTCATCCTGACCCCTGGCATGAATATGTTATGTTCTGAAATGTATGAATGAAAAAAAAAGAACTAAGCTGGTGTCTCCTCAACTAACTCACGTCATTGCATTGAAAACTACCAGTAACTAATACAGAGAGTAGTTGATCAAAATAAATAAGTAAATAAATAAACAGGTGCTTGTTATTTTGCAACTTTAACTAAGAGTATTCCTACCCTATAGCATTATCTCACTAATATTTAGTTTTGTGTTTTTATTAGTTTCAAGGGAAGCAAAGAGACCATTTAGTGCCGTGCGATATTTCAGTTATAACTTTGTTGCACTGCTCCTTAATAAAAAAAAGACAAATGCTTTTGTCATCCTCTGCTGGAGAAAGAGGAAATGTGCAGGTCCTCCACTGCTGAGACACTAACGAGACACATGCTACATTACCTAAACACTATTTAATGTATTTGAATCCAAATAAACCAGATGTGTTGCCCAGGACATTGACGACTAACAGAAATCAAACAAATACAGACCATATCATAACAGCCTAATAGTGAACTTTGTCCTAGCTGAGACAAGATCAGAGAGGATGGATGAATGAATATGTGGACGGACGGACGGTGGATGGATGTCAGTCCTCCAAAGGAGCAGCCAAACCATTTAACCAAACCAACACCAAATTTAAAAACCAATGCAATTTCAACACACAAAGTACTACTTTTACCTGATTATTTACAGTTAACTTCAACGAAACAACAAAACATTTTATTTCAACAAGGGGACCAAAACTTTTTCATACGACTGTATATCGTATTTGAACTGGATTACGCTGGAAATTACTGCGTGATATCCGAGTTGGGTTTTCAGATTTAAGATGAGTTAGAAAATGTCTCCATGCTAACCAGATACAGTAACTTAGAAACAGACAGTCTAAAAAGGTAGACCAACATTCAAATAATTCTTTTAAATCTAAGGTGCATTTAAAACTTTATTTTACTTTTAGGCGTGGCCATGAAGCACAGGCTCAAGGACCATTCAAATCAGATCCCTGATCAGAGATAGTGATAGCCTCCTTTTGCCTCCAACAAGATAGAAGACACTGAAACAGCCATGGAGAAGAGTTTGTTACTGACACTGCTGATCTCAGGTATGTGTGTACTGTATACTTCTGAATAAAAAATGTACTATACAAAAGACTAAGGCCATTGAACAATGCTTACAGAACACTGCAAGACATTTGAAAACATGAGATATAGCTAGAGTGAAGACAGAAGTAAATCACATTGTCATGTTTTCATTCACTTTGATTTTTTGAATCATTAGATCCCAGTTACACTGTTGTGCTATGTGGTGTTCAGACAAACGAAAAGATAAATAATTTGAAACACTTTTTCTGGCCTAAAGCTTTGGCACAGTCTTTTCACATTACTGAAACAGAATTATAAATTCTGTCAATGGTGAAAATGGGGACCAAATTCTCTTTCTTACCACATTACGTATTCATTCAATTGAACAAGTTACATTACGTTAAAGTAACTGTGCAGAGTCAAAAAGGATTTTAACAATGCCAGTTGTGACACTGAATATTAAATAATTAATTATTTGCTGATTTTTAATCATTCTTCATTATTCTGATAAATAAAGACATAGGTAAACAAACAAGCAAATAAATAATGTATTGATCGGAAAGGAAAAAACTTAAAAACAAAAAACGTACATGTAGATGTACACAAGTGTACATGAAAATCAAATATGCTGGTTACATTTACAGAACAAATTTTTTTCTTATTTTTATGCTTATCATTCTTATTAATTTCTAAATGTCATATTACATTGATCAAAATGACTATTGTGACATTTCAATACAAGATCCTACATGATATATCACATTCATTACTGATAAATAAACTGTCATTGTGTCTCTTCAGGTCTCTCAGGCACATCCTCAACTTATTCTCGGTCCTATTACTTTATGAATGAGAGCAAGCCTTGGTTGGAGGCTCAGAGCTACTGCAGAGCGCACTACACTGACCTGGCCACTGTGGACAACATGGAGGACATGAAGCAGCTGATGAACAGCATAGATCCTAAATTCAGTGGCAATCTGTGGACTGGACTGAACAAGGTCCCCCCGAGGCGCTGGGGCTGGTCTTCAGGAGAGATCTCCCAATACATGAACTGGGATAATGGAGAACCCAATGGTGGAGACAGAGATGGACTTTGCGGAGCAAAATTTCAGTATAGTGGCTGGGTTGATGCCGACTGCAATATTGCTTGGGATTTTGTCTGCTACAGCAGTGAGTTACATACATTTTAGAATGAAAATTCAAAGTTGATGAAAATTATCCCTCACTTTGCAAAGTAAACAAATACATTTCCATTTCATTACACACTTTACAACACGTTCTCTGTAAACAGAGCTCCTTTTCAGCTTTTGTCACACTCTCTTGTATTAATTGCTTGTGGAGGAGTGAGCAGAGAATTGTAGCATGTTTGAAAGAGAAACAGTTAATGTCATCACCTTTAATAACCACTCAGTTTTTACCATTTCTCAATTAATGCAATTTCTGAAACAAGTTTGCCTTGGCAATTACAAATTTGTTAACAGAAGTTGAAAGTACAGTATAAACCAGAGCCAACATGTGGTTTGTGCCTAGTATTTTGTTATACCATTAGGCTCAGTATATACTTTCTGATGCAAGCTGTGTGATGTTATCAAATTAGCCAAATTGTGACATGTGTGTGTGTGTGTGTGTCTGTTTGTGCAGAGCTGAGTAACACGTTTATCCACGTTAGCACGCAACTCACTTGGAGAAGTGCTCAGACTTATTGCCGTCAGCACTATACCGACCTGGCCACCATTCACAATGAGGAGGAACACCAGTACATTTCAGATCTTCTCGGTAGTGTACCATATGCATGGATCGGCCTCTTCTTTGACAACTGGAAGTGGTCTGACCAACAGAACTCCACTTTCCGCTACTGGATTTCAGGACATCCCTATAGCAATACAGGCAATGCAAACTGTGTAAATATGGTGACTGGATGGAATGGACAATGGGACGACACACCCTGTGATGCAAAATTTCCTTTCATGTGTCATAAAGGTGAGTATGAAATATGTCCTCTTATTCATAGATACTCCAGTCATTGTCAGTTAAATTTCAGGCAGTGCAGTGACCAAGAGAAGTGGATTTATTTCTCAACATCACCATTTGTGTTAGAAACATGATTTCCTCCATCTCGTAAACTGACTTTTGATTCAAACTTACATTTGGTGCGGCAATAAAACTTACGGTTGAGTACTAACGGCTGAGGCGAGATGAGGTGGAGGCCAGTGTTGGGCACATTCCTTTGAAAAAGTAATTACTTATAGTTACTAGTTACTTCTTCCAAAACGTAACTGAGTTAGTAACTGAGATACAGCATTATAAAAGTAACTAGTTACCAGGGAAAGTAGCTTATGCATTACATTTTTAAATGTTCAAATATGTCAAAAATGTGGATCCCCCTCCCCACTTTGATGGAAATTTAGCCGTATGTTTTAATTATCTGGAATAACACTGACTTGTAATTAATGAAATAGACACTTAGAATAAATAAAAGTCTAAATATAAATAAAATAATACATTTTAACAGAAAACATTGTCCACAAATCTACACTGTTCCAATATCGCTGTGGGACAAATGTGAGACAAGACACCCATCAAATTTAATATATCATTGTAGATTGCACCTGGGTTTGGGCTGCTTTCAACATCCACGTTCTTGGTCACTAGTTTTGATGAAGCATGAGACGATGACAGGTGCTTCATCAGATTTGAGTTGCTCGTTAACGACGTGGATAAAGACCTATTTCCAGGACATAATGTCCATTTAACATAAACATTATTGCCTTTAATTTCAACAAGGGAAAAGTAATGTCTGTATTTCCACTGTAAAAACGCTACTTTTGAACTCGCCATTGCTGTGTCTCTCTTGTGTGTGTGTGCGGCTTTGTGTGTGTGTGTGTGTGTGTGAATACTCTGCCTGTGGTTGGCTTACCATGAAAATTTACCCTACCTTAGCCAATCATCATCCCTTATGCGGTTGTCTCGCCCCTCACCAAAGAAAAGAAAAAAGCTTTGCCACTCTTGTGGCTGAGAGCCTGGTCGGATGAAAACAGCTTAATTACAATAACGCACCACATGTTATTGTCAGTAACGGTAACGGCATTGTAATGGTGGAAACATTAATTGTTTAGATTACCTGTTACTGAAAAATGACTTTTTTTTCCAGTAACGCCCTTATTTTAACGCCGTTATTCCCATCACTGGTGAAGGCTCTGTGAAAGCCAATATGGGACAAAAATGTCTGAGTGCTGTGCTCTCACCTACTTCCTGTTGATCTACCCTGAGACATGAGTTATTTCCTGTGCCTGGTGCATGTGACACTTAATGCTTCAGCAAACCAAGATGTTTTGGACAGCACCATGCTTCCAACTTTGGGAACACAGTTTGCGGCAGAGCCTTTTTTATTCTAGCATGACTGTACACGAAGCAAGGTCCATAAAGACATGGCTGAATGAGTTCAGTGGAGAAGAGCTTGCACAGATCCCTGACCTCAACCCCTTCCAGTACCTTTGGAATGAACTGGAATTGAGATTGCCATCCAGGCCCTCTCATCCAACTTGACCTCATAAATGCTCTACAGAATGAATGGGCATAAAAGCTGTTACTGCTCTTTCACTTCAAGCAAGATTTATATGGAAACAGAAAACAATTCAGGCCTTACTTGAGAGGAAATCACAATCAACTTGTCTTTTTCAAATACTTTCAAACCAATCAATACCGCTGTTGATTAACAAACATTGCTGCTAAACAATGACAATATTTATCATTAGAGTGATAAATTAAATCACCATATATTTTTCTGAGACAAATGTGGGCATTTGCAGTAATTACTGAACACTGAAATTGTATTTATTCTTATTTATTTATTTATTTGTTTGTTTATTTTGCAGAGCAGTGCAGAGCAAAATGTTCAAAGATTTTTATTTTTTATTTTTTTTTGCATCACTGACAGTTTTTGTCTATTGCAACTCACCACGTGTCAGGAAAAGTTAATATTGTGATTGTGTATCTGTAACATTTTGTGAAGTATTGTGATGTATGGCATACCACCTATTCTTACTAAATATATTCTTTGGTACTTTGGTTTCTCCAGCTAAAAGAAAACTGTGCCTAGTGAGACTGAAAATAACCTCTGGCGGACGGGATCTCAATGACCCTGCTTTGAAAACAGCCATTCTGAAAGTGGTCAGTAAAACCTCTGATGTCCCTATAGACACCTTTTCTGTGTTCTCATGTTTACTGAAGGATAAAAATGAAGAATGTTTTGAAAAAAAATCCCTATCATACTTCATGGTGATCCAGTTCCAAACCCTGTTTGTTTTGCTTTAGGTACGGACTGTAGCTGAAGCATAGACAAAAGTTCAAAAGTAGTTCATGTGCCTGTGCATTAAATAGACACCATTATTTCCTCACAACCAAACTTGGCAAACTTGGTCAAGTGTGGTAGTGAAGAGGCTGTGGTATAAATAGCCTACAGTTTGAGAAGCTGGTCTTCTTACATACAGAGTATATACAGAGTTTCATTATCTAAATTGGCAGATGCATTCATTTGCTTACAGCACGTCTATCACAATATTAGCATTTTGCTGACTCAGTGATTATTACAACTGCCCGAGCCCCTGCCCCTTTCTCTCAAAATTACTGACAGTGAGAGTGTTTGATGTATCACAATTCTTGTAATGAATCCCTCCATTCGCCCCTGAAAACACATGAAAATGCATTTGGTGCCATATAACTGATTGTTATATATTTTTTTTAATACCAGATTGAGGAAAAGCTGACATCACAAGGAGCGGGCAATGACACCACCCTCAGCTGGCGAGTGAAGAATGGAAAGGTTTTCTATTTAGACAAGAACATGACAATGATGAACAAGGACAAGTGCATGTAATGGAATGTTGGTCGTGTGTATTTTAGACACAAATTATAGAAATCTAGCTTCTGCCTCCTAACTACCAAGCAGACGGTAGAGAGTCAAGTTTCAATCAGTGGAATCTAAACTAAGGTTAGATGTAATTGTTTTTTTGTTAAAAGGGTAGGATTAGGGTTAGATTTAATAGAATGTTTTCCAATTAAACCAACTAGTCTAATCCACAGAGACCCCACTTCACAACTTACAGGATCTGTTGCTAACATCTTGGTTCCAGACACCACAACACACAGTTAGACTCGATGGGTAAAAGTTTTTTTTTTTTTTGGCAGCATGAGGTAAACCATCATAACATATTGGTTCTTTAAAGAATCATAAACAGAAAAGTTTCTCCAGATGACTCTTTTAGCAACCGTTTTAGCTGTTTTATTTCACTTTGAGTGTATACGTTGCTAATGGTTGTTTGTGTTCTTTGGAATTGTTCTGAAGTGTTCATTTTAGCGTGATTTCTGGACTAACACTTCCTTCATCTGCTACGCCTCCAGATAATCTTCAGCCATCCAAACCCAAACCTGCCTCTAGCACCTGTTTTCAGCAGCCTACCTGCTGACATAGTTTTTAAAAATATTCAAAAGTTGGTCTACCTACAAGCCATTTAAGTACATGAACTTCTAAGCAACTTAATTACAGCTACTTTCTCCACTGAAGGGCATTGCCAATAAAACAGGATGTGCTGCAGAAGTGGACACGGATTCTTAACCATTAGCTAGAGGGGTACAAAGCACACCGGCACTGGGCTGAAAATAGTTTTGAAAAATATTCAAAAGTTGGTCTACCAACAAGCCACAAATGTACCTTGTCACTGACCTTTTAATGAAAGCGTTCAGCTACTTTCTCCAGGGCAAAGCATTTCCAGTAAAATAGGATGTGCTGAAGAATTGGACGAGCCATCA
This sequence comes from Hydrocynus forskahlii, assembly GCA_037974365.1. Taxonomy (NCBI): domain Eukaryota; kingdom Metazoa; phylum Chordata; class Actinopteri; order Characiformes; family Alestidae; genus Hydrocynus; species Hydrocynus forskahlii. The sequence goes on from JBBPCX010103891.1 coordinate 7,176, forward strand.
TAATCATTAGCTAGATGGGTATAAAGCCCCCCAGTATTGGGCTGAAGCCGTGGAGATGCATGATGGAGTCCCATCCATCAACTGCCAACACTCTACAATAAACACCCTAATCAAAAAGGGACCAGGTTTTCATTGTGGATATTTGAGTACGCTAATAAATGCATACTACACACTCAAACATGGTTAGTATTAGAATTAGGTGTACGAGTGGGACACATCCCAAGTTTCTTGTGTCTATATTAAAATAACATGTTTTAAAAACAAATTGCCACATACTGAAGTAGTAAAATCAAAACTCTACAGTTCTACAGTCCTCCATTCTATTTAAAGTGCAGAGTGTTTGTAGTGTGAGATTGTGATGTTTATCTTGTGTTCATTTGCTCCTTTATGTACAATGCTAAATAGCTAAAGTGCCTCTATAAAGCAGCTGCAGTTATTGGAGGGGACATCATCAAATATTCAGTAGTGAAGTCAGTTTCACCAAGTAGCTGTCAGTCTAAGAGCCAGAGAATGTTTTTCATGAAATTTTGTATATTTCACGTCATTTTGTTTGAGTAGAGTGAAGAAAGAGTGAAAACAACATTCAGTCGGATCTCAGCTGGTCTGTGTTTTAAATTAGCGTGAGTTTCTCAGTCACTTCAGGAAGAATTGATCCAAATGTATGGACAGATTTGTGTGCATTTGCATGTGTTTATGTTTCTTGTAGTTCTCATGTTGGTTCTGATTCAGATATTGATCCTGCAATCATGAACTTTAGAATAAATCACCACTTGATAATATTTGATAACACTGTTCTTGTTCTTAACACAGTTACACCTCAGTAATTCATTCATTCTTGTGTCAGTGTTCTTGATGTGAGGTAATTTCAAAGCAGTCTTATCAAAGGAGATCTTCGAGTAGTTCTTGTTTGGTTAGTAATGAGCTACTCTAATCATTAGTTCACTGTTACATACTGAGTAACTAACCAGTTACTCAGTATGTAACCTTGGTAGTTCTTAGGTTTTATGTAGGTTTGTGTCACACCTGGTCCGTCTCAGTCACACCCACAGATGAAGCCTGTCACCAGAGTACTAGGAGGAACACCGCTCTGGGCATGAGTGTGTGATGTCATGGGTTGTCGTGTGTGTGGTCGTTGGGTGCCTAGGCAACCCAGGTGAGAGTGAGGAGCTTTGTTAGCTCATGAGTCGGGTAGCTAGATGCCTAACGACATGTCCAGCTGTCTTGTGTTTAAGTAAAGTGATTGAGTTATTGTCCGTGTTGTGTGATTGGCTGTCCGCGTGAGTGTGTGTGTTTAAAAGCCCAGCTGATCCATAGAATCACTGAGTGGTCGCCCATAACCATCCTGCAGTTCTGGTTCAGGGTTTTTAAAGAAAAGGTTCATCACTCTTGGTTTATGTGTTTGCATTGCACCAGTAGGACAGAGAGAAGAAGCGCACATTACAGACTTTCCCATTCTCTTCCAGCGGTCTCTCCAGTGGCAGTTGAGAGCTCCTTCACCCATCCAAGACGCGTTAAGATGCAACCTTGGGCAAGAACTATGCTTGGTGTTTGACTGTGTGCTTCTTCTGTGTTCTGTTCTGCTGTGTATCTGCAGGCGTGAACACGAGAGCTTCGTCACAGTGAGAGAGCTCCACAGAGCGTGGAGTATTTGTACTGGCCCCTGTAAGCAGAGGGCTTGCTTAGACTTCTGAATAGTGGACTTTGCAGCAGAGTCCGCTACCAGTGTTCAGAGGGAGTTTCGTTTGGAGTGAAGGACCTCCAGAACTGTGTATTTCTGTTAACGTTTCTGTTCGTGCCCTCCGGAGTGAAGGCCCTCCGCCACCACGGTGAGTCTTATTTCTATTGTGTGTGTGTAAGCCAGCTCGGCTTTCTGAACATTGAACCTTTAGTCATTAAAACCCATTTATATCCTGCTATTTATTTCCTGCTAGTGCGTCCTTCCCCATACCCGCCATGACATATAGAACACTTGACCTTAAAGCATTCTGGAGCAGAAATGCATTTTATTGACTTACACACACACACTAACAGCATGTAGCTTCTTATAGGGGGTGGCTAGTGGACAGAAGTGCATAGATACACTATGAAAATGAATTAAGCACAGGTACAGCAGTGACTTCCTTTTCCTTTAAAAATTAGCCATGACGGACAGCCTCAAGGACTATTCAAATCAGATTCCTGGCCAGAAACAGTAAAATGAGCCTGGTTTAAGGAATAAACAAAGAGTTTTTACTGGCACTGCTGATCTCAGGTGTGTCTGTGCTGGACATTCCTGTGCACAAGTCTAAGGGCACCGAACAGCTCCTGCAGAAAATTACAAGACGTTAGAAAACATGTGAGATAAAATGAGAGTGCGGACGGAAATAAATGTCATTGTTTACACAAGGGGAGATCTCACAAAAAAAAATAAAAAGCTTCAAATAACCTTTTGTTTCAACAACGTTCCAACTGTCCATGCCTTCAAAAGCATTCAGAGCTTAAGCCCAACCCTCCCAAAAAAGACCAGGGACAGCAGTTACAGCCAGGTAGCACTTTTCGTGACTTTGGTTAGAAAAATGAAGGATTCAACCATTTTCACGTACATGTCATTCATCCATTCCATCTAATCCTAAGCAAGGTTGCATGGGTGCTGGAGCCACCTGGACAGATTATCAGTCTGCCACAGAGCACACACACAGACTATTACATTCACACACACACTCACATCTAGGGGCAAGCTCTAATTCTCCAATTCAACATGCATATCTTTGGACCATGGGAGGAAACTGGAGATTCCGGTAGAAACTCACACAGAAACAGTAACCTCTGGCTTCACCAAAGCTTAGCATGGCAAGGCTTATTCCCTAAGGTTTGCAAGTGGAACTCACACTTGTGAATTCTGTGTCTGCATAATGTACATTAAATATCCACATATTCTCTGTACGACTGTATATGCTTATAAATATTCTTACACACTGAGAAAATTACATTTGACAATCATTACTCTGTTAAGCTGTCCTTTTGAAACATTACAAATGGCCTTTGGCTCCCTCTTCTAGAGAAATTTGAAAGGTGTATTTCTCCCACTGCTAAAATGCAAGTCACATGATACAAAGTACCCCAAGTCCTTTTAACCCCAACTTTTTACAAATCACTTACTGTACAGAGGACAAAGGCATTATTGATCAATAAGTAATGTATGATGAACTGACACAGAGACAAAATATAACATCATAATGGCAGATGAGATTCTAAGATTAGACAAGAACAAGAGGTAAAGGATGGATGGATGGATAGATAGATTGTTGGAATGGGGGTACAGATGCAGGGTATAAACATTAATTACAGACATTCAGTAAAGGTACATCAGTGTCACAAAGCATCTCTCTAAATGGGCAGCCAACCCAGCAACCCTACACCAAGTTTGACAAGCAAAACACTCCATTTAATACACAAGATACTTCAACAAAACATGTCATTTGAAGAGAGACATCCAAACATTTGTGTATATTTGGTTATGAACAAATGCTGGAAATTATTATTAATGCTGGAAATTACTCAGTATGATCTGGGTCGTGTCTTCAGTTTCCTGTTGATTTTAAAATGTCTCCAGACTGATCAAATACAGTAACTTACAAATAAGCTAATTTGCGTACACAGCTAATTTGCGTACAAATGACCTCATTTAACTTTTTGAAATTAGCCATGAAGGACACCTTCAAGCACTATTCAAATCAGATTCCTGATCAGAAACAGTAAAATGAACTCCCTGAATAAATAAAGCACTGCAAGACAGAAGACACACAAAGACACTCAAGCAGTCATGGAGAAGAGTGTGTTACTGGCACTGCTGATCTCAGGTATGTGTTTGATGGATATTCCTGGATGAACTGTGTACCGCGCAAAAGTCTGGGAACAGAGACTAGTGCTTTCAGGATTTTGCAACACATTAGAAAATGTGAGATATACTGAGAGTAAATTACATAGTTTCTTAAAATGTGTTGTTTCATTTTCATTGACTTTTTGAATGGGAGTGGGGTATTCATAAGATTCCAGCAATACCACTGTGCTATATGGTGTTTATATGAGCAAAAACACATTTACTGCCCAGATAAAGAGTTTTATCCACCTTTCTTTTCCTGACTGGCCTAGCAGAAGTGGACTGTTTCTGAGGAAAATAGAAAAAATAAACATTCGTTTTAATGCTGTAACTGCTGCCAGAAACATGTTTACATTAAAAAAAACAGGCGAATGAACTGAGACAGATCAGCAGGTGAACATCTTTACCGCATTGCATACTTTTACATTACGCAGGTTCTTATATTCTAAAGTGATTAGATACAAAAACATATTTTAAAATATGTTTTATCAGTTTCAAGCAAACTTAGTTATTTGCTAAACAAACAAACAACTGACCGCCGGGATAAGCACAATGCATAGGGGATGGATAGATGAATGGATTGGTCGATAAATGTACTGATGGTTTGGAAAAACGTCACATATCTAAACGAATGTGAAGGAAATCTTGACTATAAATAAGCTGCGTAATAGTTAGAGCCTACTATTTAGATGCTGGCTTCAATTCAAGACATAAGAGCATTAATTCATCAGTCCATGGGGAGTGTCCCTTTTTTTTAAGTTTACAAATAACAGGGATGAAGTGCATGAAGATAGACATCAGGAGAGAAGATGCTCTCTGAAAAAATGGGTCTTCATGAGGTTTTTGAGGACAGAGAGGGATTTTGCTGCTCTAGTTGTCTTTGGCACTCATTCCACTCGTGGGGAACCATGAACGAGAAGAGTCTGGACTGGGTTTGCCTTGTCTGTAGGGATGGCAGAACCAGATTTGGAGAAGCAGAGGGATTGAGTAGAATGTAAGCTTGAATGACAGGATTACGGACATATGGGTGCAGACCCAGATGTCATTCTGTAGACAAGAGTTAGTGACTTGAATTGAATTTTAAAAGGGTTTTACCAGTTTCAAGCAAAATGGGTTATTTTTTAAACAAACAATCAAACAAACACATAAATAACTAAATTACTTTTCTAGAATATTTCTCTGAATTTCAGCATGTGTCCACTTGGATAAGCTTCAGCACCCTGGCAATGCATAAGGGATGAATGGATTGATCGATAAATGTACTGATGGTTTGGGAAAATGTCACATATCTAAACAAATGTGAAATATTTCAATGGTGAAATTTAAAGAACTTTCTTTTTTACTTTTTCTTCATATTTTCCTTCTTACTGTTATATTTCCTACTTCTTCTTCTTCTTCTTCTTCTTCTTCTTATTATTATTATACTTGTTTCTGGGGATTAATGGGAAGTTCTGAGCAGGCAATGAGGGAGGAATCAAGGCGAACTGGATGATTAATGGATATTTATTTAAAATGGAATGGCTAAAAGAAAGATATTATTCAATTAATTCAGAACTCAGCTTCAAAATGTCTACGTGACAATATGACAAAGGACTGACAACCTATAACTCAACATTCATCTGGATGATTACATGACATCCCATAACTGACTGATAAAGAAACTGTCATTGTGTCTCTTCAGGTCTCTCAGGCACTTCCTCAGTTCACTCTCGGTACTACTACTTTGTGAGTGAGAGTATGACTTGGTCGGAGGCTCAGAGCTACTGCAGAGCGCACTACACTGACCTGGCCACTGTGGACAACATGGAGGACATGAAGCAGCTGATGAAGAGTGTAGATCCTAAGTTCAGCGGCAGTTTTTGGACTGGACTGAACAAGGTCCCCCCGAGGCGCTGGGGCTGGTCTTCAGGAGAGATCTCCCGATACATGAACTGGAATAATGGAGAACCCAATGGTGGAGACAGAGATGGACTTTGCGGAGCAAAATATCAGTTTAGTGGCTGGATTGATGCCGACTGCAATATTGCTTGGGATTTTGTTTGCTACAACAGTGAGTTGCATACATTTTATAATGAAAATTCTAAGTTGATGAAAATTATCCCTCACTTCGCAAAGTAAACAAATACATTTTACTATACATTTTACAGCACATTTTCTGTAAACATAGATCTTTTTAATAATGACTCGGTTTTCACCATTTCTGTGGGTCCATTCCTCATCAAATCTGGGGACAGTATAAATGGCAGGTTGTAATTTTAAATCATGTTGAATAAATTGAAACAATTTTGGAAACAAGGTTGCTTTGACAATGAGAAATTTGTTTACAGAAGTAACTAGATTGCACTAACAACATTGCTGTTTGTGTCCAGTGTTTTCTAAAACCATTGTACCATTAACCTCACTATCTTTTGATACAGGGTGTGTGATGTTATCAAATTAGTCAAATTATGGCCTGTGTGTGTGTGCGTACGTGTGGTGTAGTGGACAGATACAATGATAAAATGTCCAATAAATGAATAATTAATGTTAATTGTTATTTGTAAACATTTTGTGTGTGTGTGTGTGTGTGTGTGTTTGTGTAGAGCTGAGTAACACGTTTATCCACGTTAGCACGCAACTCACTTGGAGAAGTGCTCAGACTTATTGCCGTCAGCACTATACCGACCTGGCCACCATTCACAATGAGGAGGAACACCAGTACATTTCAGATCTTCTTGGTGACGTGAAGTTTGCATGGATCGGCCTCTTCTTCGACAACTGGAAGTGGTCTGACCAGCAGAACTCCACTTTCCGCTACTGGATGTCAGGACAACCCTATAGCCCTACAGGCAATGCAAACTGTGTAAATATGGTGACGGAATGGAATGGAAAATGGGACGACACACCCTGTGATGGAAAACCTTATGTCATGTGTTATAAAGGTCAGTGTAAAACATTTCTACTTATTCATAGATACTACTTACATTTTCAGTAAAATTTCAGCAAATTCAGACCATCGAATGAAGTGACAAAAAGATGTGAACATCAATGTATGTGTTAGAAACATGAAACTACATATATACAGCGGGGGAAATAATCTGATTATCTGATCCCCTGCTGAATTTGTAAGGTTGCTGACTTGCAAAACAATGAAAAGTCTCTAATTTATGAGGTAGTTTCATTTAGCGCTGGCAAACTTAAGATTCACTGTACATGTGCTTTCTTGAGTAGGGGGACCTTGCGGGCACTGCAAGATTTCAATCCATTATGATGTAGTGTGTTACCAATAGTGTCCTTAGTGACTGTGGTCCCAGCTGCCTTCAGATCATTCTCATAATCCTCCTCTCCCCATGAGGCAAGATGGAGCTCCAGACTGGGGGCAATTGATGGTCATTTTATATTTCTTCCATTTCCGCATAATCACTCAAAATGTTGTCACCTTCTTACCAAGCTTCTTGCTGATGGTCTTGTAACCCATTCCAGCCTCGTGCAGGTCTACAGTCTGGACCCTGACGTCCTTTGAAAGATCTTTGGTCTTGCCCATGGTGGTGGAGAGGTTGGAATGGGAGAAACTGATTCTGTGGACAGGTGTGCTTTATACACATAAGGAGTTAAGATCAGGAGTATCTGAAATTGATAGACTGATTGTAATCTGTGTGCAACATGGGCACACAGCCAGTCTGTGGCAGCCAGAAGTCTGGCTGGATTGTAGGGGATCAAATACTTACTTCATTCAATGACATGCAAATCAACTGTAAACTTTTATGTAACATGTTTTTTCTTAAATTTTGTATATATATATATATATATATATATATTAGATGTGTCATGTAATTAAAAAATGTAATCTAATTAATTACAATCTCTGATTAACTAATCTAAATTAATCACATACATTTTTGTTGTAAAAGTATTTAAAAATGTAAATGAATTTTGGTGCATGAGTGAATGAATAATCAACGTTACAGATTTTCGACGTCTCTTTTATTTAATAACTGTTTACACTGCTCATGTGCAGTAATGGTCACAGCAATCAAAAATATGACCTAATATGCTGAGGGGAAAACATCCTCAGCAAGAACAATGATAGGACTAAGTCCATCTTTAAGGTGCAGTTTAAGACAATGTACGTACATGCTCGGGTGTTCCGATGAATACTCTATCGATTCAAGCTACCCTGTGGAAAAAAGCTGACTTTATTTTTATAGAGTTCAGTTTATAGTCAGTTTACAACACTGATAATGACAAAACAGACAAGTAATATGCATAATCAGAGAAAATTATATTGTATTTTAAAAATATATATTTTATAAACAGTCGATTCATGCTACCCTGTTGAAAAATGCTACCTTGAAGCTTGTACAGTTTATACAGTCAGTTTAGCACTGATAATGATGAGAAATCGGCAAATAATATTTTTACCAGGTAATAGTTATGTCAGTTTCTCAAGCTCACTACTTGATGGTTTCAGCGTTTGGGCAGCCTTGTTATCCTGTCTAAACGGACAATCAGTTTCTCAGTCTTGCCCTAGAGCAGGGGTGTCCTTACTTTCTTCAATGAGGGCCACATACAGAAAATTGTATGAATAGCTGGGCCATTTCAGGCTTTAAGAAAAAATAATCAAATAATGCTTGTTAGAAAATCTACTTTATATTTCTTTCTTAAAGGCAGAAAAATCTTGGAAGCGCTGACTGAATTCTGTCATTCGAGATGTGATCACAGACACAGATTTCCCCTTTTTAGCAGACAGCTTGGCCTCTGGAAAAGCACATATGATTGGCCCGTGGCCCTAGAGTCATCCTTTACCTGTGTGGCTGCTTTCCTATCTGTAACTTCCACTAGATGGCCACCTTGTGACATAACTGACAAAATGGACTTATGTTAAGTCAGCATAGAGCGATTCCCCCCAAAAGTTGACTTGCTGGATAAATTTGATACTGATGAGTACTCTTTCAAGGTTTATAAGGAAACACAAAACATTTCAGGCCTTATTTGGAAGAAATCACTGGACAATTGTAAATGTATTGAAAGAGAACATTTACAAACCAATCACTACTGATTGATGAACATCAGTGCCAGACAATATCACGATATTTATCACCAGAGTGATAAATTATATCTTTTTCTGAGTGAAAAAAAATGTCATGTTTACACCTGGTTATTTTTTTATTTTATTTGGCACCACTGTCAATTTTTTGTGTTTTCCAACCGCCCACATGTCAGGAAAAGTAAATATCATGACTGTGTATCATGAAAGTATTGTGAAGTATTGTGATATTATTGTATGTTTGGCATATCACCCATTCCTGCTAAACATATTCCTCTTTGGTGCTTCTGTTTTTCCAGCTAAAAGACAACGCATAGTGAGACTGAGAATAACCTCTGGTGGACAGGATATGAATGAACCTGCAATGATAACAGCCATTCAGAATGTGGTCAGCAAAACCTCTCATGTCTTTCACTTATAGAACTCTTTTCTGTGTCCTCTTGTTTACTGAAGGAAAAAAATAAAGCATGTTTTGAAATGCTTTTACTATGCTACTTCATGGGGAGCCAGTTCTAAACACTATTTGTTTTACTTTAGGTGTAAACTGTAGTTGAGGTACAGACAAATTTGAAGTAGTCACATCATATGTCCTCAGCAGCCCCCAGACTTGGTCAAATGTGGTAATGAAGTGACTTTGGCATTAGTTGCCTTTCATTATTTGAACTGGCAGAGGCATTAGCTTGCTTACAGCATGCATTTGACATAATTAGCATTTTGTCGACTCGGTGATCAGTACAACTGCCCAAGCCCCTGCCCCTTCCTCTCAAAATTTCTAACAGTGTAAGTCTTTGATCTATCACAAATCTTGCATGAAGCCCTCCATTTAGCCCTGGAAACACATGAAAATGCATTTGATGCCTCTGGTGACTGTGTTATATTCTTTAACAGATTGAGGAAAAGCTGAGATCACATGGAGTGGGCAGTGACACCACCCTGAGCTGGCGAATGAAGAACGGGAAGGTTTTCCATTTAGACAAGAACATGACAAGGACAAGTGTGTGTAATGGAAAGTTGGTTGTGTATGCATGAGACACAGATTTTGAGTCTCATACATACACAAAGCATTGTGTGAGACAAAGCATTTTGACAAGAAACCCTTTAGCTGTTTTATTTCACTTTCGGAGTGTATACTGTGCTAATGGTTGTCTGTGTTCATTTGAATAATTCTGAAGTGTTCATTTCAGCATAATTTCAGGCCTGACACCTCCTTCATCAGCTAAGCCTCCAGGTAATCATCAGCCATCCAAACACAAACCTGCCTCTGGCACCTGTTCTCAGCAACCCACCCAAAAGCAGTTAAAAACATAGTTTTTAAAAATGTTCAAAAGTTGGTCTACCTTCAAGCCATTTAAGTACATGAACTTCTAATTTGAGAGTTCAGCTACTTTCTCCATTGAAAAGCATTGCCATTAAAATGCTTTTTATGCCAAAAGTGCTGAAGAAGTGGACATGGATAACCATTAACTAGAGGGGTATGAAGCCCCTCTAGCTAATGATGTGGAGATGCATCATCTGGTATGATGGAGTGCCCTCCACCAACTGCCAGCACACTATCAACACCCTAATCAAAACGGGACAAACTTTGGGTTTGCATTGCGGATATTTAAATGTGTTGGAGTAAGAACAAAAATAACATTCAGAGGGATCTCAGCTGGTTGTGTCTCATGTGTTTTAAATAAGCATGAGTTTCTCAGTTACTTAAGGAAGAACTGAACAAAATGTACTGTCAGATTTGTGTGCATGTACATGTTTTTATTTTCCTTGTTCTTATGTTGGCTCTGATTCTGATTTTGATCCTGAACTTTAGAATAAATCACCACTTGATAATGCTTGATAATACTGTTCCTGTTCATAACACAGTAACACCTCAGTCATTATGAACGTTTTGCCATGTGTTCGTTCTATACTCTATTCAGTATATAAAATGACTTATTAATTTGTTCGAATTTAAAGGCGATTATACAAAATATGTAATTACGACAGAACATGCATTTCTGTGAGCCATCTCTGACTGACTTTGTCTTTAATTGGATTTATCTTTGATAGTTTTTAGGTTTTATGTAGGTTTAAGGATTCATTCAACACCACTCATTCCCTTCTTCTTAGTTCCTAGAATGTCACCTATTAAACATGAATTATTACTATAAAGAGTTACTGCAAATATAATGGCACAATAGTCGCATTTGTGATTGTGCTAGCTGAAGCAGGAACAGAATGGATGGGTGGATGGATGGTGTCAGGTCTTGGCCAGCGGCCAGTAGAGGCCGCTGTTTTAGTTATGGGTACTTTTATTTTGAAGTTAAGGGTGTTTGTGTCTTAGGTCACTTGTCAGCTGTCTTGTGTTTAGTTTAAGTAAGTGGGATTTATGATTGGTTCTTGTCTGAGTGGGTGTTGTATTTAAGTTCTATGAGTTCATATGTTGTTTGTCGATCAACCGTCTCTTGGTTTGTGAAACGCAGCTCTTTACCTCAGTAGATCCTGTCTCTTTGTTAATTAAAAAAACTATAGCCTTAAGTCTGGCACTCAGGCCAGTTTTTGTTTTGTGTTTCGTGTAAGAATAAAGATGGATCGTTTTGAATACGACTGGTGTGTGTGTGCCTGCCTAAAGTGCCTGGAAACAGGCAGGACCCGTGACAAATGGATGGATGGGCAGATGGACAACAGTGTAGTGAGAACGCTGTCATTGGTGAGGCAAATTGGAGACTGATTACTCTCCAGAGTAATGCACCATGTTCTTCATCGAGTCAAGAGCCTACATTTGAAATCAGACTAACTTTAACTCAAAAATGGCCATAAAGCATTCAGGAATAGAAAAGCATTTTATTAACTTACACACATACACTTACAGCAAGTAGCTCATTATAGGTGGTGGCCAGTAGAAAGTCGTGCAAATATAGAGCATAAAAAATTAAACACAGGTGCAGCAGTGACTTCGTTTTGCTTTAAAAATAGGTCATGACGGACAGCGTCAAGGACTATTCAAATCAGATTCCTGACCATACACAGTAAAATGAGCCTCCTGGTTTAAGGAATAAACAAAGAGTTTTTACTGGCACTGCTGATCTCAGGTATGCCTGCCCTGGACATTCCTGTGCACAAGTCTAAGGGCACCGAACAGCTCCTGCAGAAAATTACAAGACATTAGAAAACATGAGAGTGCGGAGAGAAGTGAATGACATTGTTTATACACAAGAAAATGTGGCACACACACAAAAAAGCTTTAACAGAACTTTTTTTTCGACAACGTTTCTACTGTTCATACCTTCAGAAGCATGAGCCTTCAGAGCCTCAGCCTAACCCTCCCAAAAAAAGGGACAGCAGGTACAGCCAGGTAGCATTTTTGGTGACTTTGTAAGAAAAATAAAGAACTCAAACATTTCCCATTAGATGCCATTCATTCATTCCTTTTCCTAAGCAAGGTTATGGGGTGTGCTAGAGCCACCATGGAGAGGTTATCAGTCCTTCACAGAGCGGACACATAAACAGTCCCATTCATGCATATTCATTTACTACCCAGAGATGCCCGTAGAAACCCACATAGAAATGGCGAGCTTTGGCTTGACCTTAACTTAGCATGGCCTTAAGGTTTTCATGTTGAAATCTGCTTCTGCATTGTGTACATCAAATAACCACATTCTCTGTATAACTGTGTAAAATTATACATATTCTTACACCCCAAGAAAATCATAATTTACATAACCTTTTTATGCTGTCCTTTGGCTTTGGCTCCCTCTTCTAGAGAAATCTGAAAGGTACATTTCTTCCACTGCTAAGATGCAAGTGCAAGAGTCACATGATAAAAAAATACCCCAAGTACTTTTAATCCCAGTTTTTTACAAATAAGTAATGGTACAAAGAACAAAGGCATTATTGATCAATAAGAAATTTATGATGAACAGACACAGAGACAAAATAGTAATGGCAGATGAGATACTAAGATAAGACAAGAACAAGAGGGAAAGGATGGATGGATGGATTGTTGGAATGAGGGTACAGCTAGAGGGTATAAACATTAATTACGGACATTCAATAAAGGTACATCAGTGTCACAAAGCGTCTCTCTAAATGGGCAGCCAACCCAGTGACCCAACACCAAGTTTGACAAGCAAAACACTCCATTTAACACACAAAGTACAAGCTTAACACAGTCAACTTCAACAAAACATGTCATTTGGCCAGTGGCATCCAAACAGTTTTGTACATTTGGGTATGAACAGGTTAATACTGGAAATTACTAGGTAAGATCTGGGTTGGGTTTTCAAATTTATTTTGATTTTAAAAAGTCTTTAGACTAACAGAATACAGTAACCTACAACTGAGCTCATTTGTGTAAACAGTCTGAGATGGTAGACACTCATACCTCTAAGGTGACCTCATTTAACTTTTTGAAATTAGCCATTAAGGACAGCTTCAAGGACTATTCAAATCAGATCAGAAACAGTAAAATGAACTCCCTGAATAAATAAAGCACTACAAGACAGAAGACACGCAAAGACACTCAAGCAGTCATGGAGAAGAGTGTGTTACTGGCACTGCTGATCTCAGGTATGTGTGTGATGGATATTTCTGAATGAATTGTGTACCGCGCAAAAGTCTAAGGCCAGAAGCTAGTGTCATTTTTGCATTTTCATTGACTTTTTGAATGGGGGAAGAGTTTCATAAGATTCAAGTTATACCACTGTGCTATATGTTATTCATATGTGCAAAAACATATTTACTGTTTCTGGGTAAATTAGAGAAAAAACATTCCTTTTTATGCTTTAGATGTTGCCAGAAACATATTAGCATTAAAAAATGGCAAATTAACTTAGACTGATTACCAGATGGACATCTTTACCACCTTACATATTTTTACATTGAGCAGGTAATTATATGCTAAAGTGACAGGATACAGTTAAAAAAGGATCATTTTTAAATACAACAAATTAATTAATTAAAAAAGATACATTGGTTGGATACATTGATTATTAGGGGGTTCTCGGAATGCTGAGTATTGGATATTTATTTTAAATGGGATGGCTAAAAGAAAGGTTAAATGAATTCAGAACTTTAAAATCTCTTTGCTTTGTGTCAATCTGACAAAAACTGACAATCTATAATTCAATATTCATCTGTGTTTTATTATATGACATTCCATAAATGACTGATAAATTGTGTCTCTTCAGGTCTCTCAGGCACCTCCTCAGCTTACTCTCGGTACTACTACTTTGTGAATGAGAGTATGACTTGGTCGGAGGCTCAGAGCTACTGCAGAGCGCACTACGCTGACCTGGCCACTGTGGACAACATGGAGGACATGAAGCAGCTGATGAACAGGTTCTTTTTTTAAATAATAATAGTAATACTTATTCAACATGGATAAAATTTACCCCTCAAATTTACAAAACAAAAAGAATACATTTCTATTTCATTATACATTTTACAACATGTGATTTTACATATACATATACAATATACACGTATATTAATGCTGGGCAACGATTACAATTTTAATCGTGATTATTCACATGGTTTTCTGCGATTAATCGTATTGTTATATGCGAAATTACATAATTAATTCAAAACTAGTGTATTGCGCATCTTTCTTTTTAAAGTACTGATATATGAACAAAAGTTGAATAACATTTGGTTTGCAAACACTTTAAACAAATAAGGAGATTTTTAACAGCAGTGTTACCTTTAACACAGTCACACAGCTGCAGTTCAAATATTTATGTAAATCTCAACTTAAACATTAATATAATCAAATCAAATATAAAACCAGAGCTTTTTGCCACTGCAGGGCATTCACGTTTTATCTAGCTTGTTATTGAAAAACCAGTTACCCTCAGAGTCCAGAGCATGGGGCAGAATCATTATAGCAGCTGCAAAGAGGGACCAAATCCATATGAAAGTCTATGTTTCTGAATGCAGTGTTATTATTATATGGACGAAAGTAATGGGAGCGCTGTACGTGTCGGCTGGTTTTCGCAGGGGTCAGGCGTCCCATTACTTTTGTCCATATTAAATAGCTCAATGCTCGCATTACTTCGGTGAAAGCACCGAACTTTCAAAGTAAAAGGATTTTTTAAAACCTGCATTAATGGGCGATAAAATAATAGTCAGCATTAAGTAAACAATGCGTTAACGCGTTAACTTTCCCAGCCCTAGTTTACACACAATATTCTATTCAAATGGTCAAAATTGTGTCAGTAGCCTCAGTATGTATCTTCTGACACAGCGCAAGTGTTATCAAATTCTTTGTCTTTGAAATGTGTTGTCAAACCAGTTGCCCAATTATGACTTGCTGATTTGTTGATGTGTGTGTGTGTGTGTGTGTGTGTGTGTGTGTGTGTGTGTGTGTGTGTGTGTGTGTGTGTGTGTGTGTATAGATCGGAAGCGCGTCGTGTGG
>JBBPCX010103968.1:0-22441 GCA_037974365.1 Hydrocynus forskahlii
ACTTCAAAATGCCCAACATTTTTCTAATTTACAGTAAGTCTCTATCTTTAACCCCTTTTAAGCCACAAGCTTTTGAACTATTGATGTCAAAATCCAGTATTTTTTTTAAAACCCTGGCACTTAAAGGGTTAAAGTATTGCCTTTTTGTAACTGGTTGCTATAGCGACCACCAATCAGTAACCTCCAATATGTACACATCATCATTTAGTATTGGTTCAGCACGCTTGGAACCTCGGCCAAGGTGGTACCAAGAATGGTTACGGGTACCAGGTACCAGATTTTAGTTATGGAAAAGCAATAAAAGCGAGTAGAGTTGAACCGAACCGAGCTGGTACCAGTCAGTGGAAAATCAGACCTGAGCCCCAGTCCTATAATGAACATTTAAAGAGCCCATAACATTTTTCTTGTACATTATTTGCATTAGGTTTAAACATTCTGTTTTTGTTACTGTTCCTTCAAAACTATCGGCTGAATGAGAGTATATGTGTAAAAACTCGTGAAGCAGTGAATTTAAATGAACGGTTGTTAGTTATACTTCCATATACAGAGGATATGGACTGGATAATGATCTGCACCATTTGTCCCGCTCCCACTTGCGACTTAAACATTTTGGCCTGTTCCTGCTTGTATAGAGACTAATTAACAAACACTATTTGTCACGATCTATTAGCAACAAAATTATATTAGTCACTGTCCATTTCATTATTATTGCATAACTATGTATTCCCAGTAAACACAAAGCAATAATGTGTTCTGTGTAACCTTTCTGTGGAGCACTTTCCACAGCTGTATTTGCCTGACTGTTTGAAATCTGTAGACTATATGAATGCAATTTGCCTGCTGTTCACATAATTGGTTGCTAACTACTTGATAGCTGGTAAAAACTGTTATATTTATTATAATAATAATAATGATAATAATAATGCGTTTTATTTATATGTGCCTTTCTAGCACACAAGGACACCGTACAAAAAAACAAAGTACAACAGACAATAATACCATAATGACACAACACAAGATTAAGAAACAGATTAAATTTAATCAGTGCAAATGAATCAAAGAGAGAAAGCAAACTTAAACAAATGGGTTTTGAGTGCGGATGTAAATAGCAATTCTTTCTCACTCTTTAAACTAATTACATTTCAGAATGCTCCATACAGTCATGCTTATGTCTTCGACCTTAAAACACTGCTGGAATTTGGTAAATATTAAAGCCATTAGTGAAGTAGCTTTTAAGCTGCTATTTCTTAGCAGGATGTGTGGACGAGTCACTGAGAGCACAGTGTCACCTGATGAAACTGACTGATGGAGGCAGCACTGTGGCTGGATTAAGGGGGGATGGCTTATATGCAAAAGGCTAATTGTAGCGTAAATGCTATTGTTACTCTAAGGACCTCAACATACAACAACCAGCCATAACATTAAAACCACTGATGTAATTAACAGCGGTTATCTCATTACAAGAGCACCTGTCGAAGGGTGGGATATAGATGCAGCAAGTCAACAGTCAGTTCTTGAATTTGATTTATTGGAAGCATGAAAAATGGACAGTTGTAACGATCTGACTGATTTTGAACAGGGCCAAATTTTGACAGACGGACGATTGGGCCAGAGCATCCCCAAAACGGCAGTTATTGTGGAGTGTTCCCAGTATGCAGTGGTTGTACACACCAAAACTGGTCCAGTGAAGGGCAACCAGTGAACTGATGATAGGGCCGTGGGCACCCAAGGCCTGGAATGAGATTTTATTGATACTGATGCCATTATGAATTGTGTTTTTGTATTTCGTTTTTTTTTCTCCAGGAAATCTGCATATTTCATGTCAGAATTATCCATCTTTAACGATGACTTATAGCCAGACAGAACATCTCCAGCTGAACAGAATCACGGCCATGTATTATCACTAGACCTGAATATTATGCTTAAATATTATCAGGTTGTGTTGAAGGACATCACTGGCACTTCTTGTATTCAGCTGTAAAAGGTGACCTTGCACCGTCTTGACAATAGAGGATAATGGCTTTTGTGACAAAAAGTATTAAGGGTTTACAATGCTCCAGGTGCGTTTATAAATGAACTAACCAACAATTAAATAAACGGTTCTGAGCCAATGAGTCAGACAGCTGGATGTAACTGCTATCTGTATCAACAGTTTGTCTGTCATCACCTAAAATAGATGAAATGAGAGAATACTGGTACATTGGTTTCCTTAATCAGTGACAAAATGTTGTGCCTGTGTGGCGCTAAGGTTTATGTCATAGGATATGTTAAATACAGGACATTCCTGGACTTTTAGTCCATGCTGTGCTATAATATGTTTACGCATATCCCTGGTGTTTTCACCCAAACTCAAGATAATCGTTTTACAGATATTGCGAGTAGCACCGTTATCATCTTTCCTTGTAAAATGAAGCCACGCTTTGCACTGCTTTTCCCCACCATGACTCGTTCTTGCTGAAAATGTCCAGCAGTACAGTTGAGATTTATGTTTTACTGATAGAAAAATGCCAGCATTCATAAAAGCAATTAGTAACCTCAGAGGCACATGATTCCAATGCATTGGACAATTTTGAATTTGGTCTTTAACTAGAACCAGTTCTCAATTCCCATCCCCACCCAAAGCTTTTTAAAGTTCATGGGTAGCAACCATCAGTCCATCTGGTTTGATCCCACAGATGAGTCACTGTATCACAAATTGCTGTAAAAGTTAATACTGGCTATGATGGAAAAGGTGTCAGAACACAGAATCCATCACAGCTTGCCGCAGACCAGACAGAGTGTCCACACTTGACCACCACCAAAAGTGCCTACAGTAGGCACGGAAGCCATGGAGAAAGGGAACCATGTGGTCTGATTATTCACATTTTCTTTAAAGGGGACATATTATGCAAAACTCACTTTTTTTAAAAACAAGTTATAACAGGTCTGTGGGCTACAAAGCATGTTCATGAAGTTCTTTGTGCAAAATCACTCTCACATACAGAGACTCACCAGCTCTATGCTTGATAGTTTCGGTCTCTTTCAAAACAAGCCGTTTAAGGGCTCTGTCACTTTTATGCAAATAAGCTGTTGCTGGCCATGCCCACCCATCCCATGCTTAGGAACGAGCTAGTTCATACTTAACTGCGATAGAAACACATAAGTCAGTATTTGAAAGTACTTACATCTCCCTCATCTGCTGACTTGTCACGGACAGTAAGTACAGACCCCCCCACCTCCTTATTCACAGCTCCTTATTCAGTTTCATTCCACCTAAAGTATAGTAGGTGGAATGAAACCGCTTGTTGCTGGCCATCGAAAATTACATGGAGCCACGCAGTTCTTCAGTTTACTTTGTCTGGGAGAAAGTATTGAGATTTGTGTTGTTCTTTACAGCCACACACACAACACTTTATGAGTGACTTGCCTTTGCCTGTAGCCGTAGCGCTCGGCGTCTTACGCGTGCTCGTAAAACCAGCAGACGAAATGGCGGATCTTCAACTAATGTAGTGGGTGGGGTCTCGACAGGTGAGAGGTGGTTCTATGCAAATTGTGCCCAGTGGGACGTCACACTGGGCCCTCCGTCCATTTTGAATGGGCCTGAAACTGTGAAGAATCTCTTTATGTGAGAGTGGTTTTGTGCAAAGAACTTCATGAACATGTTTAGTAGCCCATAGACCTGTTATAACTAAAGTGAGTTTTGCATAATAGGTCCCCTTTAATATCAAGTGAACAGTGCGTTGCTCACCTGGGGAAGAGATGGCACCAGGATGCGCTATATGAAGAAGGCAAGCCGATCACATAAACCACATAAGCTGGTTTGATGCCTTGAGCCATGTTCTGCTGAGAAATGTTTGGTCTGGGCATTCTTGTGAATGTTACTATGACATGTACCACCTACCTATACACTGCTGCAGACCAAGACCTTCATGGAAACAGTATTCCCCTGTGGCAGTGGCCTCTTTCAGCAGGGTAACGCGCCCTGCCACGCTGTAAACATTGTTCAGGAATGGTTTGAAGAACATGACAAGTTCAAGGTGTTCACTTGGCCTCCAAATTCCCCCAGACCTCAATCCAAAATGAGCGTCAGTGGCATATTCTGGACAAACTCGTCCAATCCATGGAGGCCCCACTTCATAGTTTTTAAAGGCTTGAAGGATCTACTGCTTACATTTTGGTGCAGATACCACAGTATACCTTCAGAGGTCCTGTGGAGTCCAAGCTTCGGTGTGTCAGAGCTGCTTTGATGGTAAAAGGGGAACTCGGATAGTATTAGGCAGGTGGTTTCAAATTCCTACTCAGTCATTCACATAGGAATTTTATGTCATCTTTGACTACTGCTTAAATTTTCCATTCAGATTAAACCTCGCCACTCGTCTGCCTCCATGTATCACTTTTGTTTTTATGAACTGATACTGATAACTGAACTGAACTGATAACTGGGATGCACCATACAGGACAGGAAAGCTAACAGCTTCTTTCTGTTTCTGTTTTATGAAGGCTATGGGAACTAAAATACTAATATAGGAACAAAGTTTAGGAACATACTTCATGAGAATAAAGAATATTACAGGAATACGTCTGCCCTCTGATTGGCTGTCGCTCTCTTCAGTACTACCGGAACATATATAAATATATGCATCAGTGTACACAAAACCAAAATATCAGCAGTAACACACATTAACATACTTTTTCCAGATGCGCAGAGCGCTGGAGAGAAATGAGGAGTGCCAACTAATAGCCCCTCCATCAGCATACTAGTCATCAAGCTGAATTAGTCATTTCTGAATATAGCAATGGAGAGCGTAGGATAGTAGAATAAGTCATTGTAAGGAAAATGTTAGATCACGTATGGTTACCGGAAGTGAGTGAACGCTGGCGCTTTTCGGCTGCCGCTACTCTCCGGAATAAGGAAAGTTTTGTTTTTGTTTTAGTTTTAGTTTTAAGTTTGTGTTTTAAGTTTTGTTTTAGGATTGTTCCGGCGTCCTTGGGTGCCCTGAAAGGCACCTTATAAATAAAATGCATTATTATTATTATTATTATTATTATTATTATTAAAGCTGTCAGGTGTTGGTTGAGAATGGGACAGATGAGAAAGGTAAGACTGGAAATAAAAGTAATCAAGCATTTTTTTTTTTTTCTTTTGCATGTGCAGCATTTGTTGTGTTAACACAGATAATAGTTGCAGCACCTCTCTGTAAAAGAGCAGAAAAATAGTTTCCAGGAAAAAAAACACTGAATATGCTGGAACATTACGTTTAAAAATGTGGAAAAACTGGATCCAGTGAAGATCTCAGTGGGTCACAATATTAGGTCCTTCTCCAGATCTTTCAGAGCAGTGACTTTTTCTTTCCTAATACTTAGAAATAGGAAATGATATCCCTGCTTCAGGTAGTCATGATAATTATCAAGTGGCAGACTTACTTGTAGCCAGCTCCTGTAAACGCACCAGAAGACTAGATAAGCACCGAGTTACAACAAACAGGTTATAAAAGACAGAAACTGTACTGACAAGTTTGAACGTTGAATTCTAAACTTGTTTTAAAGCCAGGGTGAGTTTTACTGACCTTTCACTCCATATACTTACATAAAACGCTGCCAGAGCCTAAAGAAAGGACAGAATGACCAGTGCTGAATTGTGTGCTTCTTTTATGTATCAAGAAACTTAACCGTCGTCTTTCGTTTCATGTGCCTCTTTTTGCAGAATTCTCGAAACTTTCAAGACTTTGATTGTCAGGTGAGTGCTTTTTTTTGTAATGACGCCGTTTTTGAGGTAACAGAATGGATGTCCTCAGAGCTGTGCTGGGGTAGAATGCACTGTGACTGTTTTTAATGTTATTAATGTTTTTAATGTATTATTTTTCATTTTGTGTGGGCGATGTTGGAATGTTTTAGGTCAAATGATTTATGTATGTATGTACTTGCTATGCTAGACTCAGACATGAATTAGACTAAAAACGGACTGCGTTTGACTGGGCATATGGTTAAACACCAACATGAATGCAAAGTATTCCTTTATTCTTGTAATCCTTATTGGTTCAAAAACACATCTGAGGATTGAAGGTGAAAATTAGTATCTTAAAATCAAACAGAAAACACGAGACCACAGATAAAAAACATAGTGGGTGACTATAGTTTGATCTGTGCATGCTGTGATTACAGTTGGAGGGAGGGAGAGAGAATGAGTTTCGCTAAAAGTACTTCTCAGTTTGTTCTCCACACTGTGGAGTGAGTGATCTGATGGACTGAAGTCTGGACAACGTTCTCCTTTCAGCCACAGTTTCCATGTTGTCCAGTTCCTCACGCCCGAACACTTTAACCACACATTAAATGTCAGTTGTAATAGACGTTAAAGTATCAATGAAAACAATGTTCTTCTCATTTGCATATTTCAAGCATAATTTTAGCATAAAGCACTGGCTCCTACCAGTGCTTTTTATCAGAATCTTCTCATGTGCTGCAAATGCCATTATGCACCTATAAAGTCTAATCATCTCTGACAGCAGTGTGTGGCCCTGCATCAACAATGAATATTTAGTTAATTCAAATCCATTCAAAATGTGCATTTGTATTATTGTTAGTGTAATATGTATAAAAGAGATTTTGGTTTTTAGAGGCCACTGTGGTTCTGAGTACAGGAGTACCTGTATACCTTTGTGTTAGATATAGGTCCCTTTGCAGTCTGACCCCCCCCCCCCACACACACACACACAATGCTGCAGTGTGTATGTGGGCTAAATAAGGTAAAATACAGTGATTTGTGTTGATTGTTCATATTTACCTTTTGGTTTAAGTGAAATAAATTATCTTACTCTGTAATCACTTTAAATACATTTAGGCTAAAAAATGTATTTAAAAATTGTATGCAAAAATGTATATGCATACACTCATATACTCATTTTACTGTGTATGTCTATAGAACAATAGATGTGTGATATCAAGGCAAGCGATTTTTCCTCTTGCACTTTTACACATGGCGTAAAAGGTGCTGCAGTGCTGCTGCTGCACAGTGAGTTAAATGTTGGGTGTGGCACCCATCTTGTGGCGAAGAGAAGTAATGTAGGCGATTTGTCATTGTGTCTTTTCTCTACAAATACATTCTGAAGCATGTTTTCTTCTACGCCCCTTGCATACATAAATTATATCATGAATTCATTTCATTACATTCATGAGAAGAAATGAATTGAGCAGTACATCTCACATCCCTGCTTCTGTCTTGCTAAACTGTAGGTTGAATTTGTTTCTAACAAATGCAGGAGCTGTTAATGTACAAAACAATCTCATGTAACGTGCGATGTAGATGACGGTTTTGATTTAGCTTTCACTCCCGACCTTGCCTTTATTGGTATTCCAGAATCACCTCTTGCCAAGCAGAGGACATCAGAAACTCAGAGTAAGCACATTCATATCCCTTGTAGTTTTATTCAGCGTAGTTTGGGGTTGGGAACCATAACCAATGCAATGCTCTTCAGATCTATATGTGAAGGACAGTATTTTTATGGTGAAGAATGCTTGTTTTCCTGAAGGTCACCAGGGCTGCTCTGATGCAGCAGAGATGGAAATCTCTAGTTTGAATAACTAATCGATGCAGTCGGTAATGTTTTTTTTATTTATTGGATATTTAACGCGTCAATGACGGACATACAGACCAAGAACCTTTACCTGTAACTGTGCATGTGTAGATCATTCATTTGGGTGGGAATTTGAAGTGTTTTCTGGCATAAAACATCCTTACTGTGTTGTCCTAGCATCTTAAATTCTGTCAACAGCACCCCTCGTAGGACAGTTCAGGCATTTATTGACAGAAAAACACAGCATAAGGCTTTCGGCCAAATCTCGACATAATTGCTGACGTTTTACTGACTTGTGCTGACCGTTCCCTCACAAATACCTCATGCATGATGGAAATCACAGCAAATGCCCAAATACTGTGCTACCCATGAGTGATCAGTATCTGACCAGCGTTTGCTCTCATTATTGGTAAGAGGGGGGGGAAAGATCAATAGCAACATTAGCAACAGTGAGATACTGTCCAGGAACACAAACCAGATACTGATTTACTCCAGCCCTTTATTTCTTATGTGTATAAGCAGCTTAATATTTCACTTAGGACAACATGACACTGCAGTTTTTTGACAATAGAAATTCAAAGAACAGAAATGGTTATTTCATGTATAAACCTTTTCCTGTTCAGGTTAGAATTTTCCCTGTTGATTATAATAGTTATTGAGTCGTTACGCTCAAAGCATATAAACGCTCAAAACGCGTATAAATGAGGATCAAGCACTGTTTCTAACTGTATAAGTAGGAGCAGTAACCGTACATTGTTAATTCCAGTTCTTATTTAATCAAGCCTGACTAAATGTAACCTTAATTTATGTTTGTTAGACAACGCATGGAAATTCACATTTCAAAAATGTCCAAAGATTAAAGGTGCTGCGCCCTGATCTGACGAGTCATTTCTGAACATTTTTGAACACAATGAACTGAACAACCTTTCCAGAAACAGATAATGCAAGTGGCCTCACCCAAAAGCAGCAAAATATCTTTCTCTCTGCCTCCTACCTTGCCTCCCAACCTCCCTCCCTCCCTTCTGTGCCCCCCCACCTCCCCTCCACCCCTCTGACTGGCTCTTGTCCAATCAGAGGCTCTCATGGCTGGTGTATGCCTGAAAGCGCTCTTCCTCTCAAGCCCACACTGCCTCTCTCTTTCTCTCTTCTCCCAGTCCAGCACACACATACACGCTTGCTTCCTCTGCATCTTACTCATTTCATCTTTTCTCCTGCAATACCATCTTTCTCTGTCAGTTTGTCTCTTTCTTCCTTCCTTTTTTCTGTCTTCCCTCCATATAGTCCATTTGCACTGCCTCTCGTATTCTCTCTTTCTCAGTCTGTCAATTTATCTGTCTTTCCATCTCTTTCTCTGCTTCCCTGCTGTCTCTTCCCTTTGTGTGGCAAGATGTCAGCCATTCTGGATCTGGAGCGGAATGCATGCACTGGAGATGCAGTGGTAAGTGTGTGTGTGTGTGTGTGTGTGTGTGTGTGTGTGTGTGTGTGTGTGTGTGTGTGTGTGTGTGCGCGCGCGCCTGCCTGTCTATTTGTTTCAGGCTCAGCTGATAGTCTCGATTCAGTGTTCTAGTGTTAACACTGGGGTCTGACTGCCAGGAAATGTTCCAGGTGTGTTTTTTAATATTTAATGTACATGCAAAAATGAAGAGTGTCTTAAAAGAGCATCCCAGCCTTATTCAGCCTAACCTCTGTCTGCCACATCGGTAACACAGGGTTATTTAACCTGGACGGTGGCTTTGCTCAAACACCCGCCCGTTTCGGTTCTCCTCTAAACACAGAACACGTATTGTCCACGCAAATCAAGCAAATGCTGCATATGAGGCAATAGATACCAGGTTTAAAAAAAAATCTGGAGTACTCCTTTCATGTACCCTCTGAACGGGTGCTCATGTTTATGCTGCCTGGGTTGCATGAGGAAATCTGAGGCGTTGACCATAATCAAGGCTGATGCAAGGCATGTTCAGGCGGAGTGTGTAATTTCTGCATGTCACTTGGGTGTTTTAGTATGGCGCTCTGATAACTCTGCAGATGCATTGCTCAAACTCACTGGATACCTTGGATACACATGGATGCGCTGAATACTGCCGTCTGTTTTGTTTCTCTCATAGTGCAGTAGGTCATGGCTCTCAAGGCCATTGACTAGTCCATGTGACCCCTTTTTGATATCACTAGTGTCTTTAAAAGGTTTCATGTCCACTGAACCTTGACAGGTTATGATGGATATGGTTAACTGTGTCTTTGTGAGCGTGTGTGTTTGTGGTTAGTGTGCTTTAGCGTTTGAGCATGAGTACGTGTAGCTGCAGTGTGTGTGTGTGTGTGTATGTATTGCTTTTGTGCTGTGTAATGGTTCCTATGCTGTAGCCGGATGGCGTCAGGGCTGTGGGTGGGGTGACGGAGTTCTCGAAGCACAGAGACTGTGGAGTGGTGAGATGGATGTGATGCATGTCATCATCTGCCTCCTTTGAAGTATTCATTTAGAGTGCACGTGTGTGTACGGATTTATTTAGACAGGCTCGTTGTTCTCACTGAGGCTTTCACACTAACATAGTTCAGGGTTCCCTTTGCAGAAAGCCATATAAGTCTGTCAACATTTTTTTTTTTTTTTTTCTTTCACCACCTTTGCTTTTCATTCAAACTCATTACCATTCTGCTCCTCTCTCCCTGCAATTGTGTTCAACTTACAAACACACACACACACACACACACACACACACACACACACACACACAATGCGCGTATGTATGGGCCAAGTACAGCCTTCTGGCGGAATGTGCAGTGACTGTGTGGAGAGAATAACAGCATTCTCTGTAAAGATTTGCTCCCTTGGTTTTCAGGGCTCACAGCATTGAAACAGGCTGTTTTAAATTTGAATGACTTGAGATTTAAGAGAAACTCAGGAAACATCTTTGTCTTGTTATCCTAGGACTCTGTGTTGCAGTGCATGCATTCCACTCCAGATCTAGAATGGCTATGTTGCTTTGATAACGCTGACTACAAGGTTCTATTTGACTGATAGCAGAACAGGATTGTCCACTTAGTACTAGACTGTTTTACATCCTGTTTACATGGTTGTAACTACTACACTGCACTGTGTACTCCCACAATTAGTGTGATTTAATAAAAAAATTTTTTTTAAATCTTTCACCAGTATGCAGGCAATACCAGCGTTGTCTGTTCTTAGAACCCGATGCCTAAAAATATATAGGCTCCTTGTTTCACTGCACAGAAAACATTAACCAGTGGATATGCCTTCATGCAATTAAATGCAGATGAGGCTTTTTATTCAGTGTAGAGAAAAGACACTAGTGTATATAGATTATTTGAAAGGCATCAAACTGGGCATCATTTTAGGTGATCTCAAATTCAACAACAGTTGATCCCTGTAAAACAGCATATTTTGACCTCCATGATATTGCCAAGGTCTGTAACATCTGCTCATTTCAGTCTCTGGGAGACAGTGTACAAGAAGATGTTCAGAATAATTAGCACCCAGTAGTCATCATGGAGCCGTGTGGCACACGCATCTGTTATCCCATGAGCATCTATAACTCTGTGGTTAATTAAGGGAAAATTGTGAATGAATCAAGAGATTTGAGACATGGTATACATTCTTCTTACTTCTAAACATGTACAGTACAGTAGAGTCTTATGTCAAGCTTTGAATTGATCATCAGGTTTTTTGTCTTTGGGGTGATTTCACGTACTAACTCCCAAATGTATGTAACTCATTTGCACCTATAGTAGGTTTAAAGTCTCTGAATTGCATAATTTCAAATACCAAGTTTGGAAGAGTAAGTGTTCCTTAAATGTGTCCTTTATTGTTTCGTCTTCAGGAACACGACCTTGAGACCCCAAATGGTGTCCTGCATGTGACCATGAGGGGCACTCCCAAAGGAAACCGCCCAGTCATCCTGACCTACCATGACATTGGTCTCAATCGTATGTAGGAATGTCTCAGCACTAACTTCACAATGCGTTAAGTGGCAAAAATGCTTTAATGCTCCTGGCCATATTCTGTGTTTATTCTCCTCAGATAAGTCCTGCTTCAACACTCTGTTTAATTTCGAAGACATGCAGGAGATCACCCAGCACTTTGCTGTGGTGCACATCGATGCTCCCGGCCAACAGGAGGCGGCACCCTCCTTCCCTACTGGGTGAGGCTTCTGCATATTAATCTACTGTATTACTTACCTGTCACACAAATATGGAAGACAAAATCACTTTAAATTTGATACTTGTATTCCAAATCACAGGTTATCAGTTGACCTTTATCATTCCCCGTGGCAGCTAATGCACAGTTTGCAAGAATCAACCTGATGAATTTAGATTTACTACATAACGTTGAATTTCCATTTTAAAACGCTATGCTACTGATCTGGGTTATATTGTAATCGATTGATATTAGACAGGTTGAAAATAATGACGACTGTGAAATAACAAATATATGTCGGAGGACCATAGAATGGGATTGGCCTGAGTGTAGGCTTTTTTTTTCATTCTCCCATTTTTACTGTGTTCTCACTGACACTTACCTCTCATGCTTTAACAGCTACCAGTATCCCAGTATGGATGAGCTGGCAGGGATGCTGCCCTCAGTGCTGACTCAGCTGAAGTGAGTAACACTGTCCTTTGTTCATTACTACATTTGTTCATTATCAGAAAATAAAGTACTTCTGGCCCTAAAATCTGATTTGCTGAGTCACATTTAACCCTCTTAATGTCGGTGGTCCCATATATGACACTTATTGACTTTTCCAAAATAATCATCTAAAGCTCCACAAGTTTTTGTCCTAGAAAAATATAAGTAACACCACTAGAAACATTGAAGCCCCTGCTTTTCAAATATGTATGTTTTGAAATAAAATATATCGATGGCGCTTTGTAAATAGAATAAAAAGGAAGCATGTGATTTTGCATTCTGATACCATTCTCCTGGCATCCAGCCAACCCAGATTTGTTGACCAGACCGCATGGACTTTAATGAGTGATATGTTCTTCAGCACTTGGTGGCCCCAGTGTGTGCGTTTGCAGGGTCTACTGGTTTGTGGTTGAGCTGTCATTGCTCCTAGATGTTTCTTCACAATAATAGCACATAGCTGACCTGGCCAAATATAGCAGGACAGAATATTCCTAAACTGACTTCTTGCTACAGTTTTTTAGTATGACTAATTGTGCTGCTTATATTCAATAAATCTAAGCTCAGTACTGAGGTGTTTTAACCATATTGTGTTTGCCAATATAGTCTTTGATACTATGCACTGCTTGTGGGCAGGAGGCGTAATTGTAATTTTCCTGTAGTGACTTACGCAGAGAGCAAGAAATCCCATTGTGGGAAAATGAACACTGTTAGCTTGGTGCTAATATAGGCTGGAAAATGCATAAAGGTGCTAATGGAAATGAGTGTAAATCAGGGGTCACCAACAGGGTGCCCCCAGGGACCACATGAGTACCCGCGGACCTGTTCTAAAAATAGCACAACTCACCAGTGAGCAGCGTCTAACATTTAATTTTATTCTATTGCTATTCTTCTTTAATCACATTTGCATTTATACGGATTTGAAAAAAAAAGCATTTAAAACATGTTTATTATACATGAAGTTTAGATCCGTTTAGGTAATCTCTGTTCTAGTGTATCAAACTGGGAGCCCTCCGTATGGCTCAGAACCCGTGAAGTAGCTCTCAGTTTCAAGTGGCCACTGACGATAGAGGACTCATTCAACACCACCGGAAATTAATTCTACACATGCTTTTATTTACCTGCACCTGCATCTACTATATACCACAAATCAACAAATCCAAAATGGCAAACCTATTATATATTTTATATAATATAATATTCCCACTGTTTCTTGCCAGTCCAAAAAAAGTAAAACAAAATGCAAAGGTTGGTGCCCACCCCTGCCTTACTCAAAGAGTCAAAGCTAAATTAAACACAATGCTAGTGAGACCACGACGTTAGCATGTTTCACAAAGCCACCAAGACTGCAGCGGCAGACAGATGTAAGATGAGACTGCAGAAACTGTGTGTTTTTTGCAGGGTGAACAGTGTGATTGGTATTGGCGTCGGGGCTGGAGCGAACATCTTAACCCGATTTGCTGTGAGTCCTCTCAACATTAATCACATAATTTGCTGCCAGTCTTGTTCTTGCAGCAAATGATCTTTCTTTCATCAATATGTTGCTAACGATCTGTCAAATGTCTTTCCACACCATGTTGATGGAGTCAAGATGAAATAAAAAGAAGCTTCATTTGGAATTTTTTTTTTTTTTGGCTCTGAGAACGGATCTCTCTTTTGAGGTTAGAGCAACACGGCCACACCTAAAGCTGAATTAAGGTGGAGATTTCACAAACTGCTTTTCCCCTGGTGCTCAGGAACGTCATTACTTTGTCTGTGCTGCAGCAGCCGTCCTGCTCAGCTATTAGTCACCGTCTGTGCAAGCAGATACAGAAATCAGCAGTCTTTCTCTTTTCTTGCTTTTTCTGTTTGTCTCTCATTCTCTGTCTTCTTCTCCATCTATTTCTTTTCCTTTTCTCTTTCTTTCTGTTTCTCTCTTATTGTCATTGCCTGTGTCTTTTTTTTTCTTTCTATTGCTCTCTCTCTCTGTATCTCTGTCTTATTAGTTGCATTATCTCTGCCTAGGTGCAGCAGAGCCAGTGTTCTGAATGATTAATGTAGAAAGTCAACATTCAGGAGTGTTAAGATTAACTCCAGTCCTGTGGTGTCCACCACAGTTTGCTTGTTTCCTTACTCAAACACACCTACTAAACCCGGTTGGGTGATCCAATCTAAGGGGAGATGCTGTGAGGTCGGCTCAGCTGTGTTATTAACGCTGACTTTCTGCCCGCTCGGCTTCTGCCTCATTAAAACTAAACTGGACTATGTCTTTTGTAGCTCAGCCATCCGTCCCTGGTGGAGGGCTTGGTGCTCATCAACGTGAATCCCTGCGCTGAAGGCTGGATCGACTGGGCGGCTTCTAAGGTGTGTAGTCATGTCACGGTGTTTATTTTTCAAGTTTTTCTAACTTGTCTTACACCAAAAATGGAAAATGCCGCAAAAACATCACACCAATGTTGGCAGTAAGTGGTACGTGACAAAATGACCTTTGTTATAATCTGTCTAAGTAGTAGTAGCTTTGGGGAGAAGATCAGTTTACCACTGAGGGCCTGAGCAAAAGCTAATGTAGTCTTGCTCATATCGGACTGATGTGCTCAGATTTCCTGGTTGTGGTGAGGACATTCTGGGCTGCCTGAAGTTTGTTTGTATTGGAACATCCTGACAGCAGAGCAATGCAGTAAAAACAATTTGGAGGTAATAAAGGCGCGAGTTAATTTCTCTGCATCACGTAAAGATGACTGCGTTCCTCAGCTTAACGATATATTGAAGACGAAGAAAAGCTATTCTGGTAATAATACCTATATGTGCATTAAAAGATCATTCTGAATCAGCAATGACACTGAGATTTTCCAAAGCTGACATGGTAGCTTTCGGCCCTAAAAGAAGTACCTCTGTTTTTTTACCTCTGCAGACAAGTTTGAGACTTGTCAGTGTTTTATTTCCTTTACACAGTTCTCAACCAGGTTTTCTAGTTTGTCTCATAGAATACAGTGATCTGTGGTGTCGAACTAAGGTCACACTAAGGTCAGACTATAGGTTTGCTAGGCAATCACTAGCTTTTCATAAGAACTCTGCAGAAGGCCCTGGTGACCTGTGGATAGGGATTATTGAGAAATAGATCTTATTTGCATCTGAACTGATTATATTAAAGTAAGTAAAGTGAGTAAAAATAAGTAAAGTGCCCCCTTGTAGTTATGCATGAACACACCACAGCACAACACACAGTGTGAACAATGTGAAATTCTTTTTTCTGCATTTAACCCATATACCAAGTGAAGCAAGTGATAATGCATCGTCTGCCAGGGAACAGTATGTGGAATATCATCTGCTCCTGAAAAGCTCTTTGATCACGGATTTAAAAACACTGTTGCTAAACATCGGCACAGTAAAACGACTGCAAAGCTTGATGAGAATTCTCTATACTATAACTGTCAGTAACTGCAGACATTACCTTCTCTGAAAACCCCAGTAGTTCAGTGCTCCTTTCGGTGTTAATTTCATGTCTGAACTTTGCTTTGTTGACATTTTTCTCATTCAAGCCTCTTTCCTTTTTCTTCTGTGCCAGTTTCAGTTTTTCATAATTGTTTCTGTAAACTGGGCTGTCCACCAGCGTTTAAAGGTCCACCATAAATTTATTATTGCTAAAGCGCCAGCTTCTGAATCAGAAGATAATGGTTTGAATCCACAGTGTGAGATGTTTTTTGTTTTGGTTTTTTTTACCCACAAAACCAATATTTGTTTGTCTACAAACCACGCAATCACACTTTGCATTTTCTGAAAGAAATGCATCTTGGTTTTTTGCTACACTTTTACTTGGTATGTAGTTTTTTGTCACCGGTGAAGTGTGAATTTAAACGCAGCGTACGTCCCTTCTTTTCTAGCTCTCTGGATGGACCAGCACTCTGGTGGACATCGTTATGGCTCATCACTTCAGCACTGTGAGTATGTTTGCTGTTCTCTCTCTTTCCTTTTGGACTCGGTGTGGTGATTCATGTGTGATACTTTAGGAGGAGCTAACAGAGAACCAGGAGCTGATCCAGACCTACCGGCTGCACATTGCGCAAGACATTAACCAGGATAACTTGGCTCTCTTCTGTGAATCTTACAATGCGTAAGGCTGTCTGAATACATGTACCTTTCATATTGAAATCTATTTCAGTATTATTGCATAACTGACCACATATTATGCAATTTATCTTATGTATTGAATGACACTAGACCGTAAAATGCCTGTTGTTGGTTTTCAGGCGCCGAGATTTGGGAATTGAGAGGCCTGTCATTGGTCTTAATGAAGATACGGTCAACACATTGGTGTACGTTTAAGCTCTTCATAGAATTTATAAAAATTAATTGTAGCTTTAAGGTTTTAATTACAATTTTGGCTCTTTTGGCATAGATGTCCTGCTCTGTTGGTGGTAGGAGACACTTCTCCTGCTGTAGAGGCTGTGGTGAGTATTTACTGAAAACATGGACAAGTTCTTGGTGTCTTGAGGTTTCTCTGAAAATCACTGTGATATAACATGCTCAAGTAAGTTGAAATATTCCCTAATTCTGTACACTTAATTTCTTCATATGATAGGTTGAATGCAACTCTAGGTTAAGTCCAACAAAGACTACACTTTTAAAGGTGAGTTTTTTTGCATATCAGGTTTTTTTTCCCCTGCTACACCAGTTTATCAATGGGCTTGATATTACTTTCAGTCATACAACTTTAATTCATTCGTTCAGCTATGTCATTTCCCTGCAGTAATATACTACAGTAATGATCTTTTTGTTTGCTCTCTTATCCCCTTCCCTTGATGTCTTCATGCAATTGTGCTTCTTTCTTTCTCAGATGGCAGACTGCGGTGGTTTGCCTCAGGTCGTTCAGGTAAGTGATCGTTACTAAATAGTTTATCATCATGTTTGAAGTTAAATACATTTGACAGTTTATTAACCTAGAAAAGGTTTATTAAACTAGGCTGAGGACAGAGAATAATTGGCCCATTACTAACCCAGCACAGCCTGTAAAAGCTTGTTTTAGCGCTGATGCTGCTAGCTGCTAGCTAGCTCAGTTAGCTGATTTCACAACAAAACATGGCTAAAAAGTATGTTTAGTCTTTAGGAGACAAAGGTGTGTTAGTTTGAGACCTTCAGTCAGCCAGCTGTGTCTGTGATGGGTTTATTTGTTGGTTTTTGCTTGAGCTAAGCCGTCCTTGTTTCTTAACAAGCGTTAACCAGCTAGCACACAGACCAGCAACCCACTTCCAGGGGAACTCCAACTAATGATCAAAATCCACCCCATAATAAAGTGTTTAAAGTGTAAACAGAGATATTCAGAGCAGCTTTTGTGTGAGACACTTTGTTTTGGGGAAATGCAGCAAATCATAATTGTTCATGGTGACTGCAGCCTCTAAAAGCTCTACCCCTATTGCATCATCTGTGTACTCTGTAACTGCCAAAAAAAAACATCAAGCCAAAAAGTTAGCCACTCTGAAGAAAAGAATACAATGAGAAAAAATAATTAAAAGTTGAAAGACTGATTCTGAAGGTTGAATGTTTTGATCTGTTCTTTGTCTTAACAGCCTGGCAAACTAGCGGAAGCTTTTAAGTATTTTGTCCAGGGAATGGGATATAGTAAGTATAACTGTCAATTATTTAACATGTTTCCTCAATTTTTTATAAAGATTATGTAGTGTGTTTGAGTTTATTCTGCATTGCAACCTATCTACATTTATTTGGTAAACAGTTTTTCATTGTGTTTCTTAGTCACTTCCTGACACTAATCTGGAATTCAGTGCTGCGCTGTGACTAATCAGCTCTTTATTAGGAGGCCAGTGAGAGTGGCGGTAGCCACATCCTGCACAGAGCCCATCAGTGTTGTTTTGATTGGTTAATGTTTCTGACCTCGAACGTGGAAGAAATCACCAATTCTCCTAAATTAGCTTTCCTTACAGCACTTTATTTTCTGCCTTTGCCAGACACCCCAGTAAAGCTCTTGGTGTGCTGCCAGAGCTTTGTGTGAAAAGAAGTATTTGTCACTCAAATCACGAAGATTTACCTTCTGTTCCTTTTTAAACTAATTCTGGATGACTGTGCATAACTGTGAAAGGAAAACACTTATTGTATATATATATATATATATATATATATATATATATATATATATACACAAACACAGTATATACACCCACACACACACACAGTAAACAGCGTTTGCAGCTTCAGTCACCAGTGATTTTTTCTTAAAACTTTGCTAAAAATCGGAAACTGCAGATATCCTACTGCAGATATCCTCCGCATTTTTTTGCTGTTTTCATGGCAATATATAATTTTTCATGCATTTTTGTGCTAAATTAAGAAAAATATAATTTACTAATTTTGAAACATACATATAAATGTAAATTCTGCTATAGTTCCATATAAAATATAACTGTATAAATTTTTAGTACTGTCAAAAGAACACAATGAAAGTGCGTCTTGGGATGGTGAAAATACCCCTGTACTCAGAGGGGGGAGGTTTGAGCGTAGCCAGTTTGAGAATGTTGATTGGCTGCTGCCCTGTGATGCATCTCTGGCAGAGGCAGTCCAGCATTCCTGCAGTTTTGCACGTGGAGCTATCTCGAATGTTTCTCTGAGTATTCTCATGTTTTTTGTTTCTTATTATAAACCTATTAGATTTCACCCACTATTTTGGCAGCCATCTTGGATTCAGCATTATAACTTTATAAAGCTCACAGTTCCATCATATGATGTTGTTATTGTTTGCAGTTGGACTCATTTCAAAGCTAAGACTCTGAAGTTTCATGTGCCAGAGAAGTAAAATAACCAGAGTTTATGTATTCATGTGAAAAAAACTTTTTGGAATTCAGCGATTCCTATTTTCCCAGTCGAAAAACTCAATATACAGACACTGGAATCCATAGCCACAAGTCTTGTACACTTATGTTCAAAATTTCAGCTCAAAAGAATAAAAAATGAGTTTATAATAAGGGTTTTAGTGCAAGTAGTGCCACCCAAGTCGGCATCTTGAATCCAGACATCCTTATTTCATAATACAATTATAAATCAATAAACGGCTAAACACCGCTTTTCTTTTTCTCTTGCCATGCTTCCCAGCCCAGTTCAAATTTCCCGCCAGTCATGACTCGGAGAATCGATTCGCCCAGTAAAACCAGTTGGCTCAGTAGCCCCCATTATAAACCACACAAATCTCAAAAAAACTTGCTCCAAACTCGCTCAAAACTCACACAAACATCTCCAAACCAACTCAAAAGCAATCTCATAACAGCCAGCCAGCAATAAAAACGCTTGCAGCGAAGTGTAAGAAACCCAAATTCTTACTTTTTGATGAAAACTCCCAGCGTGTCTTTCAAATTTTCTCCTGGAAATTCCAATCTGCTGGCCAAATATCCCCATCGAATTTCTTCAAAAGTCCTCAAACATCCTGAATTTTGTCTTCTGTGTCCATTTCGCTTTCTTTCAGCATAAAAAATGCATGTTGAAGACGCACGACCAGCCAGCCTGATACTCGGTCTCTGGTGCTCCTTCCATGATATTCGGGGTTTTATGCCACGCATGCCCTCGACCAAACCATCGATCAAAAGCTAATTGTATTGGTTAAAATCGAGTATATGTAAATAGCCGCTCCATCCTCACTGGAGGAAAGAAATTGTCCGTCAAAGTGAACTGGCCCAAGTGCGTTTGGGGGGGGGGGGGACCTTGCATAACACCGGAGATCTCGAGATTGGTATGGCCCAGAGACGTGGGGGAGGGCTCAATCATGGTTTTAAAATGGGTTGTTGGGGACTAAACCGACTATGCCACCTTGGGAATTTCACCCAAGGACCTATAAAACCTTTGACTACAAACCAATAGTGCAGGCGCATGCAAGTTTGTCTCTCAAGAGGCAGCAGACGTGATTGCATTCATCAAAAGCTTGCTTTTTATTCATGTATACACATCATTAAAAAGGACCATAAAACCATCAAAGATGCAGGGAAAAACAGAAACCTTGGAGCTGGGACTTACTGTTGATGGGGTGGGCCCACAAAGACCAGATCACAGCAAAAGGCACCCACATACACTCGTGCACACACACACAAACACACACACCTGTGAAGTCAAGCCTACTAGATTGGAACACAGCACCCAGGGGAAAGTTCCACCACCTTCAAGGGACAGCCACCACACCACTACCAGAGCCCAGCTCCGAAAAGAAACAAGAACAAAATCAGAAAAAACAAATACACCAACACAATAACACAGAGGCCAGAAGCTGAAAACTAAATCTAGTGATCAGCAGCTCTCCCAAAATGGCTTCCTGCCAATAATCTAATCCAGAATAAAAAGAAAAGAAAAACAACTACTAATCAAGAAACTAATGACTAAGTGGGCCACTCAATTGACATTTGGAACATAAAACATATATATAGAAAATGAAATAACAATAGGAGAAGAATAAAGTAAATACACAACAATTTCAGAGAAGAAATAACAAATGCAATTGGCAAAACAAATTCAAAACTATATCAGCAACATAAATCTCACTAATGAATATTTTAACGATCAATTAAAATAACTAAGATAATAAGGAGCAAAGAAACAAACAAAAGAAAGAAATTAAGTAGCCACGCTGAAATTCACATACCAACATACCTTAATGCCCTGCACACCTCACATACTCACACGCACAGAGACCACTCACACTTAAAACAGGTCCATGTTTAAAAGCACTTAGTGACGCCAGCAGAGACAAAGCTCCCAGCAAAGCAGTAGAGACAAAGCAGTCGGTGACGCCAGCAGCGACCCAAAAGCCACCACAAGTGAACTTTGTCCTGGTACATCCGCATTTGTTTTTTGCTTTTTTTGTGGCAGTATGTTTTTTGATGCATTTTACTTCTAAATTATTACGAAAAATGTAATTTTGTAACATAAATGAACATAAATTCAGCTACATTTCCATATAAAATTTAACTGTATACATGTTTTTGTACTGTCGTGAGAACACAAAGAAAACACTTTTGGGATATTAAATATGCTGTACTCAGAGCAAGGGCGTACTGGGACTAAAAAACAGCTGGACTTTCTTCACCAGCGGGCAGAGCTCTGTCTGCGTCTCGGCCGAGAAAGACAGGCCGACAGCCACCGTGCATCGGACAGCTGTTATTTTCCAGAACGCACAAATTGCCAGTCAGCCCCTGACTCATCTTGAGTGTTTCTCTTGTTTTTCGTTTTGTTCTTCTTAAAGCCCAGTAGTTATATTACTGTAAATTAAATTAAAAGAGGCTGTTGAGCTCAGTCGCCATCCAATGTCTGCTTTAACCGGTGGGTCTCTACAATACAGTACTCTTCCTGCAGCACCTGAATAAGACGCGCCGCTGATGAACAGTAAATTATTGATGTTAAAATTATTGGTGATCACCCCTACATTTTACTGTATTTTTATCACTGAAATTACACTAATTTATTACTTTATTGACCTGTTTATACCAAAGAAAACAGCACATACCAAAGAAAATGGCCATGCATTAATTACAGTGCAGTCTGTATGGGCTTACCTTTGTATTTTCGTTAAGGGTAATGTATTAAACTGAGTTTAAAATAAAATGTAATTTTTGGGAGCATATTTGGGGAATTTTTAGGGTTTACACAATAAAAATGTTTACACAACAACACGGTTTTCACTATTCGCGGGTGCTCTTGGAACGTAAACCCCCGCATATATACATATATATATATATATATATATATACGTATCGTTGCTGATGGGCCGAAACCTCATATGTCCAAGACGGCTATTTTTTAGGAAACTCAAAAAATTATGTATATTCTAAATAAATGAATACTGTGCCATCAAATTTGGTATGACTATTTTCAGCACTTTTCATTGGTTAATAATTTCTAAATTTTACAGACCCACATGGAGACTGACCAATAGTATCGATTTATTAAAAAAACAACAAAGACCAAAAGTGGAGTTACGAGGCTTCTGCCAGACAGCGACGATATATATAAAACAAAAAACATGACACATATCTCACTGATTTTCATGATTTGTTTCCTATAACATTGAAGATCTACCCATTAAACCCATTTTAGCTCAACATTTCTTTAGCAATATTTTTCCATGTTAATCATTAATCATCACTGCTTAATAGTTTATTTTCTTCCATTACAATACTTTAGGAGTCAGGCTGGTTGGTGGTTCTCACTGCTCTGGAAGAGTGGAGGTTCTTCATGGAGAGACCTGGTCCACAGTGTGTGATGCTGACTTTGACCAGCAGGATGCAGAGGTTGT
>JBBPCX010103977.1:6162-22441 GCA_037974365.1 Hydrocynus forskahlii
AAGCTGCCGGCCCCTTCTGTCCCATTCGGCTGAAAGGATAGGCCTTAGTTTCTGACGTGTGTGTGTGTGTGTGTGTGCGTGTGTGTGTTTGTGGACTCATGTCTTTCCTATTCACGGGAACTCTCTCGCAGTGATGGCTCAGCGAAAAATGAGAAGCTCCACTTCTCTATCACTCATAGATTAGGGGTCCAGGATAACAGCAGTATTTCTGAATTCTCTCCAATCTTTCAGAGGCAAAGAAAACCATCTTAGCAACAGAGCATCAATATTTGGATATGTCACTTTGACAGTGATGTTGCCATGGTAATAAATGATGCTGCTGATGACGACAAAGTGATTTCTATCTCACCCTGTTTCTTTAGCAAGAGACAGACAGACAGGCAAATAGATAGATTGAAAAACAGATACATACATACATACATACATAAATGACCACTGATCTGATGAGAGGCTAGGTGATGCCTAACAAATACTATGACTAATAAAGTGTCCAGGGAATGTACAATTGAAGTCTTTGTGACAGCGTTACTTTGAGCAGTCCAGTTCCACAGATGTCCTGGTCATTTAAAAGCCATGCATAGTAGATCATTGCCTGACCCACAGTGGGAGGCTTAAAAGCCTGAAGGTTCTCCTGCTTCTCTTTAAACATGTTCTCTGCTGTATTACCACATCATGTGCCTCTGTTTTTTTCTCCATGTCTCTCCATCATCTTCACCCCCTTATTTCCAGCTTTATTCTGCAGAATTATACATGGATATCTTGGCCTCTTGACAAATGACAGTTCAGCTCCAATGATTTTGGTATACACTTTGCTTTCCTGATAGCTCCACAGCTAAATCAGTCTACTGTGTCTCCCCCCAGCAGCTGATCAATACTGCTGTTCATTGGGTGCGAAGTAAACAGATTACTGTCAGTCAAGGGCACCAGCCAATAGCAATAACCATAAATCTCTCAAAGGAATGCAGTGAATTAGTCACAGCTTCTCAAAGAGCTTCTTTGATTTGCTTTGAAGTGAGCAAGAAACAGTTTTCGGGGTTCACACACTTTTATCAAGTAGCTAATGACCTGTCACGTGACTCCCACTCACGTACATACCAGTTTCTTCAATAAAGTACAAATGACCACAAAATGTAAGCATGTTTTATTACTGTTCTACCAGCTAAATAACAAATAATCCTTGCATCTGTGGACATGGAAGGTCTTCGACATTCTCATGAGAGAAAGATAAAGACAAGAAGGACATTGGCTTTGTCTACATGGGTAACAGATGAGTGTGATGCAGTTTGATTGTGAATGGCCTAGTTTCTAAACCTAGTTCTAGACCAAAGAGTAGCAGAAAACTGTGACTATTACAGTCAGGCCATAAATGTCCAAACACTGTTAAAATGAAGGAAAAAACACCTCTAAGATGGTTCAGTTTTGCTAGACTATTTCAGAAAAGGCATGGGATCAGTGAAGCCAGTGGAGTCGAAAGTAACTGTGCTGGAACTGTTCCATAACCAAAGGTACAGAAGACATATGGTTAAGGGTACTACCCCAGTGTAGGTACATTTTTTTTCTGACAGTGCAATTTATAAGGTCAGTGCAGTATAACTCTCCCCATCTGTTGATACACAATCCTTTAACTCTCCATTAGGTGGATCACTCCCAACCCAGTGTGTAAAATTCCCATCAACACTACTGTGACTGATATACTCATACCAGCGACACACACAATCCCCCATCACGACCATTTCAGAGTGACTGCGGTGCTGAGATAAATCATATCTGGACAACAGTGAAGCTTTTATCATGAACCAACATTTTCAGGAGTATTCAGAGTCAGACAGGGTCACCCTGTTTGTATTGATCTCCTATAAATCAATATGCCTTCACTTAGGTCAGACTGCAACAAGCCTTTTATCCTGCAGTTAAGTGCTATGTTGTGTCTGAAGCTAACAATGTAATGTAAAGTCTGGCAGGCTGGCTGCTTTCAGGAGGATATAGATCATCTGAAGTCTTGCTGAGGTTGGCTGAAGTTTTGGATTGGGTTGATATGTCAGGGTCAGCAACACATCATTACAGGAACAACACATTCCATCATAATCAGAGTCAGATAGGGGAAGTCTTGAGGAATGCATTTTTTGAGGTGTGTTGTGGGAAATGTCTCGCTGAGACAAGATTTTACAGTGTCGTCCGTGGCCTTGGCTTGTCCTACCTTTAAGCTTAGGAGTGGCCGCTATGTCATCTATAGAAATATTATTGTGTGTATGCTCCCACGCCACTTTTTAGAACCATCTACACTATTCTCTCTGGTCTACCTCATAGTTCCCCTATGTAGGTGTATAAACTCAGACTGTAGCCCAATTTATTCTTGACTGGTTAATTTCTCACCTTAGGGATGCTCTTTTTTCCCCTATTTTCTTTCCTTATTTTTTCTTAATGTCAAATTGCACTTGCTAACAGGGACTCCCATTATCCCAAAATACCACCAAACTGTAAGAGTGAAAAGCTAGCATGTGCTTCTTCTAAATGATGTAAAACCAGTTATCACAATGTCACTGGCCAGTTACTAGCAGACACTCATGTTGGCTAGCACTGAGGGAAAGAGTGATGAATCGTGCTTCACTATCTTTCAGTGTAATGGATCAATCTCAGGTCAACAAAAAGTTTGGTGGAGGAGGGATTATGGGCTGGGGCTGTTTTTCATGATTTGCACCTTCAGCACCTTCAGAACCAGTCAAGACTAATGTTAACTCTACATCATACA
Source organism: Hydrocynus forskahlii (assembly GCA_037974365.1). Taxonomy (NCBI): domain Eukaryota; kingdom Metazoa; phylum Chordata; class Actinopteri; order Characiformes; family Alestidae; genus Hydrocynus; species Hydrocynus forskahlii. The sequence goes on from JBBPCX010103977.1 coordinate 8,912, forward strand.
AAGATATTTTAGACATTTATACTGTATGTTTCCAACATTATGACAGCACATAGGGGAAGCCCAGAGTGACTAAGCCCATGTTCACACAATGAGGTCCATAAAGACATGTGTAGAAAAGTTTGGTGTTGATGAACTATTGTGGCCTGCATAGCCCAGCTGAACCCCTGTGACATGAATTGCAATGTTCATTGCAAGCCAGGCCTTCTAACATTACTCTCTTGCACTTTTGACTGAATGGGCCCAAATCCCAGCAAACATGCTCCAAAATCATGGAATGCCTTCTACAAAGAGTGGAAGATGTTATAGCTTGAGGGGAGCAACTCCGTATTAATGTCCATGGGATGTCCAGCAAGGTCATATAGGTGTGATGGTCAGTTGGCCACAAACATTCGGCCATATGGTGTACATTAAGTTAACCTGTTTTATATCAAGCATATTCACAGAGAAACAATCATCTCCTAGACAGAGGCTCCTGTTCTAATCTCTCTGACCTTGCATTACAACCAAGAAATTACAATCAGTGCAAAGATTAAGGTCCATATAACCCATATGTTCAGCCCTTTTTAAGTCTTCACAGACAACAGCTAAACAACAAAAGTGATGGAATCACCTTGTAATTTGCATTTCTAAAACAAATACTGGCACAAATGGGAAAATGCAAATGAACCTGCAGTTAAAAGAGAGTACCTGCAGACCGTAACTAGGCATTGGAAAGGAAACATGGTGCGTCAGGATAGAAAACTCAAGTAATTTGCTGTGAAAATAGAAAAAAACAATACCTACACCGAAACATGGATACTTTTCTCATTCCATCAATAGATGATAGGTCTGGTGGTGATGAAGTCATTCTTCAGGGTGATAATGGTCTTAACCACAGAGCAAACAGTGTTAAACTTATGTTCAGGATGGCACCTTCACATTCAGCAAACAGTCTGGATCTCAATCCAAACATAGATGGAAATTTAGAAAACTGACCTGTGACAAAGTCCCATCATGCAAAGCTGATCTGTAACTGCTGTTTGAGAAAGTTTGAGCAAGAATATTGCAGAATATTGTGGAGAATATTGTTTTTCAGAACTGAAGCCCATGTCCATTTTTATTAGCGATGTCCATTAAGCAATTGAAGCCTGAGGAGGAGCAACAAAATACTAATTATTGATGATTCCATAATTTTCCTCTACTTGATCTGGAAAATATGTTGTTAATTTAAAATGATGTAATTTTATTTATTTGAGGTGTGTTCCACAAAGCCAGAATATTCTGCTATTAAACAAAAATTGTTTGTGTCATATCTGTGACTGTGTGTGGTGATTCCATCAGTTTTGCCAGGGGGTTGTGTGTGTTTCTGTGCTTTCTCAGACCTGTCTGGTAGAGACAGAGCAGGATTTAGGTAGAGCAGAGTCTCTGAGCAGGGCTCTCTCTGTTGCAGTGTGGACATATTTATAACGGTTTAAGTGATTTAGGAGACCCTGCAGGCCCTTCTGATCCATGCAAGAACGGAGAAGACTTCACTTTGGGCAAGCCTGCATGATTCAGGACGATTTATAGGACCAAAAGCTTAGACACACCTAATTATAGAGGGTCTTTCCTTAAATTTTGCTGAATGATAAGAATTGAATAATTGGAATTCTTAGGTTTTTCTCACTCCACCTGTGTTCACTTTGCTCTGGTAATGATCGGCAGAGCTGTTGAGAACAAGTTACCTTTTCTCAGCTACTTAAACAGGCTGAATCTCAAATGGTGCCTTACATTACAATACATTCATTTGGCAGGAAACATTCAAGTTTCAGGACAGAGTGAAAACCGCAGGTGAGTACTAAGTGCTAAAATCTTTATGTAAGAGTAGTACAATGCGAACTCCATAGGTCATGAAAATCCCAACAGTGCACTTTACAAAGAGCAAAGAGCCAGCTGGGAATCAGTCAAATCCCCATCGAGCATACGGCTCATTATATGGCGTGTAGCATGTCAGGGCTCACAGAGTGCACTAGGGATCAGGGAGCCATTTGGGATTCAGCCTTAGTTTGACATTCATGAGTTCTTTCTTGTGACACTGTTGATTTGGATGTGAGAATCTGGTTCATTTCAGGGCAAAGGTTCCTTTATAACAAAGATGGATATAATTCACACACCCTTATGTGAACCATCATGTTAGAAAGATCGGATGTGAGCAAACAATCACTGGAACTGAGAAAAAGGCATGTAATGTGGACATATTTTTTCCTTTGCAAATTCTTGGTGTTTTCCTAAGCAACTTTGGGAGGAACCATCTGGGATACTTACTTAAAAGGCCTGAAGAAGTTCCCAGGCGGGCTAAGAGCTTGCTGGTTGCTGAAAACTACCTTTTTTGGAAATAAATTCTTAAATAAGCGTAAACTTTTAAACAATGTCTCAGAAACATATTTCAAGCATTTAAATGGCCCATACCATGTAAAGCCTTTTTTCATGCCTTTTTTAAAATGCAGTATGGCTTACATTTCCCTCTCCAGTTCATATATCATCAAAAACATTTTAAATTAACTATATATATATATATATATATATATATATATATATTATATATCAGCAGGGACGTGCACAGGGCAGGGCTATGGTTGGCAACTGTCCGCCTGCCCTATTTGACTCAAGCTGCCCTATGGAAAAATAAGTAAGTAAGTAAGTAAGTAAGTAAGTAAGTAAGTAAGTAAATAAATAAATAAATAAGTAAAAAAAAGAGGAAAACAGATACGGAAGTCATCTTTGTCAAGAAAATGCTTTTCAGTTTGCGCTGGACAGAGCTCAGTTACATACAGCAGCAACTCAACAGCTTCACAGCCTAGTGCAGGCTCCCTGAACCATAGACATAGAATATTACTAGACGCTGTATGACCAGCTGCATTAACATCATATTGTGAGAGGTACTGTTGTGAAGTGAAGTAATGGATAAAGATATCTCACGTATGTGCTGCTTGGAGCTGTACAAACTGCTGTACGCTCCAAACCAGATCCCAGTGGATTACATAGGTAAGACTGAACAATTGTTTTGAATATATTTGGCCATTATAAAATCCCGTTTTATAAATCCTAACCTTAGCTAGGTCAGGCTAAGCTAGCAAAGCTATACATTCCTGTGTTCAAGTCAGCCTCCAAACTATTTAGATTGTTGTTAGAAGTTTTCTCAAACTTTGGAGGTATCCTAAAGAAATCCACCGCAGTTTACAAATCTTAGCCTTAGCTAAGCTAGCAAAGCTATGCACCCCTGTGTTCAGGTCGGCCTCCAAACAACATTTTGGCTAAACGTAAGCACTATGGTACGGGATTTTATAATGGCCAAATATTCAGGGGGATGACATGAGTGGTAGGCAAGTACATACGCACGGGATCATCAGTTTTCAGTCTTCACGGTGCAAAACGGTGCATACCTAACTTGAGTAACTTCATACTTGATCTGTAATCACCACAACACCAGAAAAAAAAGTGTGTACCATAAACATGATAAACATGAAGCTAGAAAGAGCGTGAAAGAGTTACAGTCGTTAGGTTTTCAAGTGCACCGGCGAATTGTGATGTGGTAAAAAAATGTTATAGTCTAAACCCCTCCCAAGACGCACTTTCGTATACGGTTGTTCTCTCGACAGGACAGTACTAAAAAAGGTATACAGTTTTACAGGAAATTTAGGTTAGTATTTATTAATAATTCAATTAAATCAAATTAATAAATTATATTTTTCTTAATAATTTAGCACTAAAATACACAAAGAAATTACATGTTGCCACGAAAAAAGCAAAAAAATATATATTTGCGTTTTTTAATTTTGGTGAGTACCAATTCATTCATGTAGGTACTCATTAGAGTACTAGAACAAAAAAAAACAATTGTATCAGGGTTTGTCGTTTGACAGATATTGATAAAGCTGTCCTGTGATGTGTGCCATGCTAGTTTGCTAACAGATGCTGTACCTGCATCATATGATCAAAGCTACCACTTGCTCACATTAAAAACAGTGGAGGTTTGATGATTCCCTCTGAGGGTACAGTCAGGGTGGTTAAAGTAGCTGAGCGTCTTTTGATCAGAAAACCCAGTTTCCACGTCTATCTGTATTAGTTTAAATGGCGCTTTTGCCACTCACAATATGGCCACACACTGACATATTGTGTCAAATGGTGAACACAGTGAATGCGGCGCCTACCCTATAAATGTCTATGAGCCGGTCTGTTTCCCCTTTACCTGTGTCACACGCAGCCACAGCAGTACAGCCAGAGCCTGCATTTTGTAAATGCCCACTACACATGGATATACAAGGAAAAGCTGAAGAAATGAACTATCGGCATCATTTTTTTATGAAATGAATTAAAATCTTCGTAAGTCCGGCCTCAGTTTCCCACGTAATGAACCAGGCAGTTACCAGATAGCATGTTAGGTCATCACATGCTAAATGTTTTGGTAGGAAGAGTACACATCTGCTGATGGTTATTCTCAAACATTTGTTAAACAAGAAGCATAAATTATGGAAGAAATCATTTTTGTTGTGATATGCATTACATTAATAAGGACATGATATATTTTTCAGTTCTCCGCAGGGTTTGAGTGATTTTTTTTTTTTTTCGGGGGAGGGGGGTGCCCTTTGTTCAGGTCAGAGCAATGGCCCCTTCAAATTTTTGTGTAAGTCCCTGTATATCAGTCTTCATGACACAGTAAGAAAAACAGTCTGTTTAATTATAAGGGATAAATGATGGGAAATGTTCAAGCAAAATAATGAACATTATGAATTATGAATATTGAAAAATAAATCCACATAAACATTATACGTTGATAGTGGGGGAAACATAAAGTACGAGTAAAATGCAGGATATAGGCCCTATGGGGAAAAAAAGAAAAAGTTTTATATTCTGGCATAGGACTTCAGCAGAAGCTATAGTAATGTAAAGACCACTGAAGGATTTTGACAACCATAATTAAGATGCAATATACGCTCCTGCATGCAAAACACATCAGGATGTAACCACAGTGTCTGATTTCACACCCTAAAACTAAGCAAAGGGTACAATAATGTGATAAATTGTGAGGAAAGCCTCTCCGGCAGCTGCTTTCTTATCCAGAGGTGCAGAGGGGAATCAGAGTCCAATACCGTAATGAGCAGATGACCTACAAATGCACGTGGTCACCTTTATCCCATCCAATCCTCAATATGAAAATGTCTAAAGCTAAAGACCATAAACCTCCTAGATCTACAGCACAGCATGACCCTCAGGGCCTGTCCAGTTCTCTCTCACACACACACACCCTTAGCAAGTATGCATTACATGCTCACACACACAGTTCCTTGATTTGATTTATCCACCACTCCAGCACAGACTACACAAAATTAATTCATGGCGCTCTGCCCTCTAGAAGACCACCCTCCACCCTCCCGAAGACCAAAACATGGCTTTAGTTTCCATGACAACACCAGCATAGCAGGGTAGACAGTCGTACAGACGGTGGCGGAGTGTATTGAGCAAAGTATACGGTCACACCCACCCACCCACACAAACACACACACACGGTGTTTTTATAGCTAGTCAGGATATGAGGACATGTGTTCCATGTGCTGTATGTATGTTGTCTCTGTGAAAACCTTGTACCTTTTATTCACCCTATTCATTCCTGTCATTTGTACATCAGCCGGCTGTCTTTAACACTGTATCAACATTTCCTTATGAATGGACCAATAGAAACATTCCTAACTGACATTAAATACGCTGACTTGTTATCAAAGTTAAGACTGTTTTTCCTTCTCCTGTAATGTTTGGTTGTTGGATATACAAGGTTTTGTTCTGACAGGAACAATTTGCAAGCGCCTATTATTTTCATTTTAATTGTTATTGTTTTGCTGCTGTTGCCAATAATAATAATAATAATAATAATAATAACAATAACAATAATGTTGCCATCATTGTATTTGCATTTTTTTCTAACAAAGTATGAAAATATCTATTGTTTACCCTGTGGTAAGTTTCATGATGACCTGACCAGTAGAAATGGTCCAAAATAACGGAATAAAACCTTTTTACCTGCATTAAACTTTCACTCAAGTCTGAATGTTTTTCCTTAACCAGTAAAGTTAATGTTTTGTGTTTTTTTTGTCTGACGCCACCAATATGTAAATGCTCCTTGTAAAATAAAAATCGTTTTTGATGTATTATACAGTGCTGCGCAAAGGCACCAAAGAAAATAATAATGAAATTTTGACTTCAAAACCTTGTGTTCAGCCTTTACATTTAATTGATTTTCATTTACTTTTAAATTGCCTCTAAAGTTAATAGGAGACAGATTTTTGTTCTGTCGACTTGCTATTACATGTTCATTTGACTCAAATTACCAAGGAAGCCTGGAACCTTTTTTACATTTAAACAACCATTACATTTGTACACCATTTGTGTTCATGACTGTTACAACTTTTTATTAGAATGTAGACAAACATAAAAAAATATCTTGTGAGCATTTCTGACAGGAAACACATACACACACACACACATGCACACACACATACACGTATGTCACAAAATGAAATAAAGTAAATCAAAATGAAACACAGAAATTGAGTGTTGATGTAACATGTTCGATTCTTGGACAAATGATGCGCATGCTTGAATCATGTATATTCAGATTCATTCCCACATGTTCCCTTCTTTCTAGCCTTACAAGGAATAGGGCCGAATGGGTTACTGAGGAGGCGAGTGTTGCCCCTAGGGTAGTAATAGAGACACAGAGACTGTGTGTTTGTGTGTGTGTGTGTTTGTGTGTGTGTGTGTATGTGTGTGTGTTCATGCACGTGCACGCATGCATGTGTATCTTTTTGCTCATATGGGTCCCAGCTACTAGCAGGGGCTCAATTTAATCAAGTCTCCCCAGAGGAATGACCTCATCATCAGTGACAGCACTACTGGGGTCTCGGCTTTCCCCAAGAACAGCCCCCCTTCTCCATATCACAACAGGAACTCGCATAACCAATTAACTCCTATACTAATACAGGGCTAATGCAATGGGACAGAGTCTGTATGGTACAGCCAATCAGATAATGCAACCGGTCAGTAATACAATCAGTCTGACCATGACCTTCCACTACTGGGCGGAGTAAAATCTCACATATCTCTTCAGACCTAGGAAGCTGTTTTGGACTATAGGTTTAGACGGCAACTGTGATGACTTAAAGACGTAATTAGTGCTGCTGGGTTTAAAAGTGTCTTATTAAGGTTAGCCGAAATGAACCCAAATCCCTCTCCCAATCCCAGACTGAATTAGTCTGCGCTAAATAATGACTGCATTATATGGGCATGGTTTATGGGCAGTTTGGCGAGAAGGCTCACCCCTCATGCCATTCCAAAGTCTTCCACTGGGAGAAGCTTTTTAGACATTATCTGATAAGAAAGTGCTAAAAATTGTACCCTCATTCACTTGATTTTCCAAATGGGGGTTAGCTGGCTATACCAACTCAACCATGTTTGGAAAAGATGTTGGTAGGTCCTCTGCATTCCCACTGTGTTAAGGGACATTATGTGTACCATCAGAGACCTTATAAAGGAAGAGACTGCTGAAAAATGAACAGGACAGCTTGTGTTTTTCCAGGGAAAGTCCTGTCCTTCAAGCCAGTAGTTTTGCTGGTAAGGCCTTAAGCAGGAAAAGCCCACACTGCTCAACAAGATATGCACAGTACCCAAAACAATCAGAAAAGAGATATATGAGTGATATATGAGACAAACACAACAAACCTTTTCCACGATTTTGTCAGTTTAACCAGTGACTGCATGCTTGAAACATTAATGAGGCATTTAACTTCTGATTTATAAGCCTCTCTCCATTCAAAGATGTCTTGAATGAGTAGAAATAGCTGGAGTATTTGTCAAGATAGCCCGTTGAGTGGACAGACTTTCCTATACTCAAAAACGGTCAACACGGAGGACCTACAACCAGGACCAGGCCCAGTTCTAGATTTCCGCAACTGGGGCAATCCAAGGACAGGAATAGGGTTATTTTTATTTAACAATAAATCATTTCTTTTTACAGTGTATGAGAATGTAAGCTATAAGGAGTGGTGGTATCTCAGACAAGAAACTGAATCCAATATTATCTTTAATCCTACATGAGGGTGTTTGAACATGGCTTGTCTGCCAGTGTTTATTGATTATAGGACATCTGCGACAGCCAACCATTTAGATAGAAAATAGAAAAAGTTTTGCACTTGTTTTGAAATTATTAAAAATAATCTGAACAATTTAGCAGAACTGTAAATACCAAAAAACAGTAACTGAAGGCCGGAACAACAATCAGTCAGCAAAACTAACCTCTAGGTCCATCCATGACTGGCACACATCATATCGTCTCTGTCAGAACAAAACCTTGTGTCTCATTTTAAGCAATTCAGGAGAAGAATGCAGGAGAAAGAAAAATATTCTTAATCTTCAGCAAGTTAATATGACAAGATTTTCATTTTGTACCAATTTTATCAATCCATTCAGGGGCTGGCCCTTTTAAATGAGGTAAAAAAAACAAAAAAACAATTGCCTGACATGACATGGGAAAGTTAGTTTAAAGGGGAATTCCAGCAGTTTTTCAACTCAATTGAGATAAAAAAGTGTTCTTTGTACATAAACCTACTCACGTATTTCTATATGGTAGTAATGATAGAAACTAGGAGTCACCTTGTCTACAACTTAAATACAGTCTTTTTATCTGTTATCCAAAACCAGTGAACCGACAATTGTATTCGTTTTTATATATGATGCTGATCTTGAGTGATAAATAGTGTCAAATGTAAAAGAAAATCTTTGGGTACAATTTTGACTTGCTCTGCGTGCATTCTAGGCCAAACTATTCCCAATCCTACCATAAAACACTCAGGAATTCATGTTAAAGCTTTCTGTGTGGGAGCTTTTAGAGACATTAAACTTTTCAAACATCTGGTTCGCATCATCACCACTGTGAAAAGTTAGGAAGACTCTTACTCTGTTTGCACCTTAACCATTTAATTATGCTGTAATTTTGAAAAATGTATGGAATTCTCCTTTAAATGTTTATGGAAAGGCATTAGATTGAAAATGTATGTCACTGTTGATGAAAGTGGCTTCTTTTCATGGGATCTCGGGCGACAGATGGCAGTTCAATTCTATTACAGTAAGCACGCAAACACCTACAGCACACTGACATGATGCAAATGAAGGTGTTCAGTGAGATTGATGAGGATGAGTGCAGTTTGGTGTTAAAGAAAAGAAGAAAGAAAGAGAGAAAGAAAGGGAGAGTGGAGGAGTGTCTATGGCCTCAGGGTCATTGTGTCACTCTGTCCGCTCGGCTGAGTAGAATAATTGCAGTGTTATAATCCACTCGTCTGGGCAGCGGTGGAAAGTGTGTTTACAGAGACATGCTTATGACACAAAGCCTTTATGTCCCAAGCTGCCCGGCCCTTTCACTCAAAGCCAAGTACCAGCCTTCACCATCTGTAGATCACACACACACACACACACACACACACACACACACACACTCACACATGCCTACCAATTACATTCGGGCAAGGCCTCAAATCATCTACTCATTCATTCTCTTCACACTTAACTGGGAGTCAATGAGAGTTCAAGTGATGGTTCAGTGAAAAAAAAAATCTAATTTCATCAATTTGCCCCTTAATTCCCAAATATAGTCATTTAACCAAGATATGCTTTAAAATGAATACTTTATGCAGTGTCATAAACCATATAAACAAATATACTTCCACCCGAATCCTGTTTGAGGCAAATGTGTGATGAAATATATATGCAGTTTACACATTGGCGGACTAATAGTTTTCCATTATGTGTTAGATACATTACTCTTGTAGCTCTGTTGCAAAAGGAAAGAAGAAAAACTCAGTCAATCATCACTGACTGAGGTGTAAGGGGTATGTTTTGCATTTTATTCCCAGTTTTCTGTCCAATTTAGTTGTGCCTAATTCGACCCATTAGCTAGGATTCCCCCAAACCTAACCACCAACACTGAGAGGGTGAGCATGAGCACATTCTTCCCATGCGTGATGTAGCCAGCTCTTGCATCTTCTCAACTAATGGAACATCACTGGACAGCGCTACATGCTTGGAGGAGAACAAGTTAAGTCAAGTAGGTGTTTATCATTTAAACCATATACACACACGGAGCAGTGAATGACAATGTTACATCAGGACCATGGTGTAACACAGAACACCACAAGATTACAGGTGTGGGCAGGACAGGGCTAAATTACAGCAACAGTGCAATAATTTACAGGGTGACACAAAATACAGTGCGATCAACAGAAGCAGTAACAGCACTAGTGTGAGTGAATACAGTGTTATGACATACAGTATTCTAGCAGTAGAGTCATTAAGTGTGCAAAAAATGCAAAGAAATGCAAAGATTGAGGTAGACAGCAACACTAACCACCAATTCTGCTACGTCAGCCAGCTGACTAGCGTCATGCTGACTGATGGAGAGAGAGAGAGAGATAGGGGGCCAGCTTACCAGTTCAGGGGCAGCAAGGCCAATTGTGCTGCCAGGGACCCACGACCACAGCGGCCTGTGCCATCACCGAGGACAGAACTTGTGATCTCCCAATGATAGGGCCAGTTAGGAGCCTTTCAATTTTTCACCAAACAATCACTCTGAGAAATCTCTGCATTTTTTCAGTAAGTCTAATACACTAAATTATGTGCTAACAGACATTAAATTAATGTTGACATGTCGTTAAACCTCCAGGCCCCCTAGTGGCCATTGTGCTAGTGGAATAAAAACAGATTAATCGGTTGTATTTTAGACAAGCAACATTTTTGCCTTATTATTACAATATAATAAATACAGGAAACAAACAGTAATCTTGCACAAAAATGTGCAGGGATGTGTTTTCTGTAGGCCTTTTTCACTTTGAAACTCAAGAAAATGTCATTTGACCAGGGCGTCTAAACCTTTGCACATGGCTGTACGTATTTAATCGATAGCAATGGGTTGAGGCAGAGAGACACATTATCTTCTCAGCTCTGGAAAAAAACCTGATGTTTATTCTGATCTGCTTTTCTGGCCAGACTATGTTTAGTCCTGGACCCTTAATAGAGTATTCAGAGCAGGATTAGACCTGAGCTGTCTGGAAAACAAGTTTTATGGTCAGTGCTGTCAGCATAATGTTAAGGAAGCCCAGAGGGACAAGTGGAGTGATGCTCAACATAAAAGGCCATCTGCCACAGCTCTTCCTGTAGATCATGAATATGCAATTCAAGACACTGCTTTCAACTAATGGACCTGGCTGACATGCTCCTCTTCTGCCACAAAAATGAGACTTTCATACCTTTCTCTTTTCACAGCAGGGCTGCTGATCAAACCTGCCCCTCCTGGGGCAGAACAGGGGAGATGATGGTGCCACACAGGCCTCGAGCGATCAAGGAAGAAAGAGATAATTCTGCCAAAAATCAAATTAACCCAATTTCTCCCTTTCGTCTAGTATAGTCAATCAGTCAGGACATGTTATAAGTCTGAGATTTGCCTCTTCGTGCACCTTCCTTACGGACTCAGGTGCCGTTATCAAAGAAAAGATACCCTGCATCTACTGGTGTCCAGTAAGAAATTGTCACTGTGCTGAAGGGTCCACATTTTCCTTTTTATTTAATGTATTCTATGTAATTTAGTTTATTTCAATTATCATTATTTATTTTTTCTAATGTTCATTTTAATCAGAATCAGAATCAATAAAAAAACCTTTATAGATCCTGGAGGACATAAAAAAGAGTGAGAAGAAAGTGAAAGTGCCCTTTAATGCCACGAAAGCTGGACCCAAATAGAATAGAATAGAATTTCATGCTAAAAGAAAGTGTATTTTCACAGTTTGTCCACTGGAGGGCAGTCCGTCTGAACAAAAACATCAAGAGTTTGACAGCACAGCTCTGTCTGAGAGGAGCAGAAGGCAAAGGATCACAATTTAATGTTGTAAAATGCAGTTTTTAGAACTATTTTTAGATTAATTTTAATATTCTTAATCCACATCTATTTAACTGAAAAAGACATGCAAAATGACGTGTGTCAATCACTGAAACAAAAAGAGTACACAGCTGATTTATGACACACCCCTTATTATACAGTAAAACTCCTCCCTATGACTGACAATTCATACAAAATTCAGCAAAGAGGCTTCATTCATAGCAAGGAGAGAGAGAGAAAGTGAGAGAGAGAGAAAGAGAGAGAGCGAGAGAGCGAGAGAGAGAGTGAGAGAGAGAGAAAGAGAAAAGGAGAGAGAGAGTGAGAGAAAAGAAGAGAGAGAGTGAGAGAAAGAAAATGAGAGAAAGAGAGCGAGAGAAGGAGAGAGAGAGAGAAAGAGTGAGAGAGAAAGAGAAAATGAGAGAAAGAGAGGGAGAGAGAGAGAAAGAGAGAGGGAGAGACGGAGAGAGAAGGAGAGAGAAAGTGTGAGAGAGAGTGAGAGACAGTGAGAGAAAAGAAAGAAAGAGAGATTGAGGGAGAGAAAGAGAAAAAGAGAGGAGAGAGAGAAAGCAAGAGGGAGAGAGAGGAGAGAGAAAGGGAGAGAGAAAGAGAGCGAGAGAAAGAGAGAGAGAGAGAAAGAGAGGGAGATAGAGAGAGAGGGAGAAAGAGAGAGAGAAAGATAGAGAGAGAGAAAGAGAGAGAGGGAAGGAAGGAGAGAGAAAGAAAGAGTGAGAAAGTGAGAGCGTGGGTTAAAGGGTCATTCTGGCTTATTATCTGTCTAGCTGTCCAAGACGACCAGAACAGCAGAATTCCTCTCTTTCTTCAAAAATCTCCGGAAGACTCATCTATTCAGAGAGTATCTCCCCTCCTGATACACTGTCCAAGTTCTTACACTTCTCAGCACTTAGTACTCTACTCTGGTTCTCACGCCGTCCTGAAACTCAAGCAGGTGGTGGCGGTAGCCTAATGGGTAGGATACTTGCCTCTGGACCAAGACGGTTTGAATCATACCTTCAGCAAACCACCACTGGGTCCCTGAGTAAGACCCTTAACCCCAAGTTGCTCCAGGGAGACTGTCCCCTGTAGTTAGGAAATGGAAGTCGCTTTGGATAAAAGCGTCTGATAAATGCTGTAAATGTAAATATCTGCTAAATGAGTGTTTCCCCAAAATGTGAGTCGCTTTGGATAAAAGTGTCACGCAAATGTATGTAATGTTGTGCTATTTATTATTGCATTAGCCTCATCGGCTTGACACAGTTCAGTTTTGCATCCTTTTTTTTAATTTGTTCAGCAGGGCCCTCTCACTAAAGATAAGATAAGTTAAACCTTTATTAGTCCCACAAGTGGGAAATTTGCATTGCCACAGCAGAAAGTGGACAGAACAAAGGTAAGAGCAGCAAAATTTAAAAAAAAACAAAAAAACAACAGAATAGAATAAATAACTATACCAACAGTACAGTATAAAATGTACACTATACAATCTAGAAATATAAATACGGACATCTGTATTGTAAAATATATACATATATGTTTATGTAAACTATATGTAAACTATATGTAGACTTAGGCAAGTTGTATGTATGTACACAATGAGTATATAT
>JBBPCX010103993.1:0-11579 GCA_037974365.1 Hydrocynus forskahlii
ATGAAACCCGACCCTACCCGAGCCCGTGCACCTTGTGTCCGAGCCCAGCCCGGCCCGACACATTAACTGTAATTATTGGCCCGAGCCAGATTAAACCCGACAGTTTTCTAATACGTGGACCATTATAACACACGTTCTCAGCTGTGGGTGCATTCGTAAACTGACACTCCGAGCGCTTGATCACGGCCCGGGCCGGCCTGAGGACGGCTCGGCCCGTGTTCGGGTTCGGGCAGAGAATCTAAACTCTAGTGTAAACATTTCACTCATAGCAGCTGTGGAAAAAAGTTGTGTGTAGAGCAGGGTGCGGTGTAGACAGTTTAGTGTGGGAGGGGCAGCAGGGTGTGGAGTAGACAGTTCAGTATGGGTGTTCAGGAGTCTGACTGCTTGGGGGAAGAAGTTATTGCACAATCTAGCAAACCTGCTCCTGATGCTGCAAAATCATCTTCCAGATGGGAGGGGGGAAAACAGTTTGTGGCAATAATCAGTTCTTTTGTCTTGTCAACATCAAGAGACCGATTACTTTTCTTGCACCAGAACACCAGCAATCGCACCTCCTCTCTGTATACGCCATGCCGTTGTTGTCTCTGATGAGCCCCACAACTGTGATGAGGTGGTTCGTTGTGGAGGTGCGGTCGTAAGTCAGCCGTGTGAAGAGGTAACGGACTCAGCATACATCCCTGGGGGGCGCCTGTGCTCAGCGTGATGGTGTTGGAGCTGGTACTGCCGATCTGGACTGTCTGGGGTCTTCCAGTAAGGAAGTCCAGGATCCGGTTGCAGGTGGAGGTGTTCAGTCCGAGCAGGTCCAGCTTACTGATCAGCTGCTGGGGGATGATGGTGTTAAATGCTGAGCTGAAGTTGATGAACAGCATTCTCACGTGGGTGTTGCGGTGTTCCAGGAGTGACAGGTGGACTGCATGGTACACAAACTGCAGTGGGTCCAGAGTGGGGGGAGCTGGTTCTTGATGTGGCTCAGGACTAGCCGCTCAAAGCACTTCATGATGATTGGAGCAAGTGCTACCAGGCTGTAGTCGCTGAGCTCTGAAACAGTGGCCCTCTTTGGAACAGGTCTGATGGTGGTGGTCTTGAAGCACTGTGGGACAGCAGCTTGGCTTAGGGAGGTGTTGAAGATGTCCACTAGGACGTCCGTCAGCTGGTCAGCACAGGCTTTAAGCACACGGCCGGGTACTTTGTCTGGTCCAGTGGCTTTGCGTGGGTTGACCCTGGCAAGAGTCGTTCTCACACTGGTTGTAGATAGGATCAGCACTCAGTCGTCTGGCGGGGGGGTGGTCATCCGTGCTGGCTCGATGTTCTGGGACTCAAACCTGGCGTAGAAGGAGTTGAGTGCGTCGGGGAGAGAGGCTTAGGGGTCCTGTAGTCGGTGATGGTTTGGATGCCCTGCCCCATGCGTCTTGCGTCCCTCGAACAGGTGAAATGGTTTTTGACTTTCTTGGCATACTCACGCTTTGCCAGCTTTATGTCCCGGGAGAGGTTGGTCCTGGCTGCTCTGAGCATTTTGCCGTTTGCTCTGAGAGCAGCATCCCGTGTTTCCAGCAGTTTGTGGACTTCTGCTGTAAACTTCTGATTTGTACGCACCTTAATGAGTTTGATGGAGGTGACATCTCCAATGCATTTTGAGATGAAACCCGTCACTGTCTTAACATAGTCGCCACTTCTCTGAAGATGCTCCAGTCTGTGCACTCAAAGCAGTCTTGCAGGGCTTCAGTACCTCCCTCTGGCCATGTTCTGATCTGCTTTGTAACCGGTTTTACTGTCTTCAGCAGTGGGTTGTATGCTGGAGTGAGCAATACTGTAGAGTGGTCAGAAAGTCTGAGGTGGGGTGGGGGGAAGCTCTGTATGTTGATCTGATGTTTGTGTATGCCAAGTCCAGTATATTAGCTCCTCTGGTTGGGAACTCGACAAGTTGGTGGAGTTTGAGTAAAACAGTCTTTAAACTTGCATGATTGAAGTCGCCAGCAGTTATGAAAAATCCTTTGGGATGGCAAGACTGTAGGTCGCTGATGGCCTCTTACAGCTCGCTTAATGCCTCCTTAGCGTTAGCATCGGGGGGGAATGTACATCACCACAATAACAATGACGCTGAACTCCCATGACAAATAATAAGGTTTGCACTTCATTGCCATTTAGCATTAGCTGGATGCCTGACTCGGGGATGTTGTTGTACAGCCAGGTTTCAGTAAAGATGAAAACGCAGCAGTCCCTCATTTCGCGATGTGCAGCCCTCTGAAGTCGGATGTGGTCGAGTTTGTTTTCCAGTGAGCGGACGTTTGCCAGTAGGATAGATGGAACCCTGGTTGAGTTATCCTTTAGCTTAGGCATGTAATAGTCAGCCAGGTCATAAAGGACCCCAGGGTAACTGCTAAGCAAGAGAAGGCCTTGTTTGCACTGGCTAATGTTCACCAGGAGAACACTGAACAACAATGGTGCCCATGGCAGGGTTGCAAGGAGAAAGCCACTGCTCTCCAAAAAGAACATTGTTAAAGGTCACGTGGACAAGCCAGAAGGCTATTAGAAGAATGTCTTGTGGATGGATGAGACCTAAATAGAACTTTTTGGTTTGAATGAGAGGCATTATGTTCGGAGAAAGGAAATATCAGCATAAGAACCTTATCGCATCTGTGAAACATGGTGGTTCAGGCGATGATGTTTCAGGTCATATTTATGCAGAAATGTAGACAGTTCTAAAGGGTTCACAAACTTTTAATCACCACTGTATATACCACCTCCTGCAGTGTTACAGCTTCACTTTAATAGTACACAATTAAAGTGAATGTCTTCTAGCCCACCCCAAACAAGGCCCTGTACTTTTAGCTTCTATGACAGGCAATGTTTCCTTCGTTACTAAGGACTCACTCGTTTTTAATATAGGTTGTCAATCTTTATTTCTTATCCAAATACAATCCATCATTATTTTTTTCACCAATATTTGTGGTCTCTACCACCAACAAACACGAAGTTATTATGAATAGGACAAGCACAGCTAACATTTGGTTGTCTTTTTCAGGGGACCCTAAAAGGTATTTGGGGCAGCTAGTAGGTGATGTATATTGGTTGTTAAGGGTACAAAATGCAGATGTTTTTATCCAAAGCAACTTACAGTTTTTCCATATCACAGACGCAGGCAAATGTAATCCTAGGAGTCTTGCCCAAGGGTTTTTAATGGTGTAATGGAGTGTGTCGCCCAGGGCAGAAGTTGGATCCCACTCTCTTGTTTGGAAGGCAACCTTGCTATCCACTACACTACACCAAGAACAAAGTATGTATATTTCAGGTATTTGTTGGTAGAAACAGAAATACACTTACTGTCACACGTCTTGCACAACCAGGTTACAGAGCTTTATTTCTGATTTTTATTAAACCAAGAAAGTTATTAAGTTATAATCTACTATTTGAGTGTGACTGTGTTTGCACTATTCAAAAGTCCTTTGTTATTATACAAATGAAACTGTTTTGGCCAAATTGTTAAATGAAATCATGGCTTTAGAAAAATGTGGCCTTTGTAAGTGCTGACTATACAAGAATGATTGAGTCAGCACTGGTGTAACATCGTTGCTGGCCTATCAGAGTTTTTGCATAATTAACTAGGGTGGAAAAGTGCTTAAAGAATAAACATCAGATTTGAACTTAAGTTAACGTTGACGCTGATTTCACATCAGTTCAGTGATGGATTGATAACTGGGATCATCCTCCTCTGCTAATCTTATTTTTAAGTAACTATTTCTCTAAGAGGAGTTAAACAGTGTAAACAGAGTGGAAAGGTGTTAAAAAGCTCTTTACCTTCAGTTCCTGTTTCTCTATTTCTGTAAGAGGTGCTAAACATAATGTAGACAGTGTGTAAAGTGCTAGAAAAAAACATCTCTTTACCTTCAGCTCCTGTTTCTCTAAAAACACTGAACCTGCTGCTGCTGCTGCTTCACCGCTGTATCTGTTTTGGACCACAGTTACAGAAGTAGCGCCCCCACCTGGACTGCAGGGGCCTCACATCGGGACCACGTGATTACTGTGGACTTTTTAAATCCCACCCGCATTCCGGAAATCCCGCCCCTTCACCAAGATTGGCCGACAGTTTCCATGAGCAGTCCGCTGATTGGCCGGCTGAGAAGTGGGTCCTGTTACTATAGTAACCGTTGCTGCGTGTTCTCCAGATGTGAGGAGTTTTATCCCAGTGCAGCACAGAGGAACACTTTAACCTCTACTGCTTTCAGAAACTCGCACATATCTGGTCACACTGAAATGTGAGTTTCTTTTGAAATAATTTTCCTCCAAAGCTACTCTCTTAAGCTTAAGGAATTGGAAACTACCAAAAAGGAATGGGTCAAAACTGAAATACAACACAGCACTGCACAAGATTACCACAGAAATCCTAAAGCTACGAGTGCCAGCAACAAATTTTGCAGCAAAGTGCTAATAAAAAAAAAAATCTATGCAAATGAAAACATGCATATGTACACAAGTCCCAAAAGACATTAAAAGACATTAACTGAAAAATGCTTCTGCAGAAGGGTTTCCGACAAAGCAATCAATTGATGTGTCCAATTTATTTTTGCTAAAACTTTTTACCTACACATGGAGTGGTACAACCTTGACTATAATCAAATTCTTTAAATATTTTCTTTTGTACCAACCAACAATGAATTAACAGACTGCATATGATCATTTGTCTACATTACATTCATTTGGCAGATGCTTTTATCCAAAGTCACTTACAATATGAGGACACATGTACGTTTCAGGACATGGTAAGAACCAGAGGCGAGTACTAAGTGCTAAAATCTTTGTGTAAGAGTAATGCAAGAAGATTTTTAGTGTATTAGGAGAAGAGATGCTCTCTGAACAGAGGAGTCTTCAGAAGGTTTTTTTTTTTGAAAGCTAGAGAGGGATTCTGCTGCTCTCCTCAGTTTAGGCAGCTCATTCCACCAGTAGGGAACCACTTCACCTGTTTGAGGGACTGACAGTTCCACAGTTCCACAGTCCCACAGACAAGGGAGCATGAGCAGCAGCTGAATATTCTAGAGACCTCAGGCAGGTTGGGTTCCTCTGTCTTTTTCGATAGCGATACCGTCTGCAGATCACAATAACGACAGGAATACAGTGGAAGCAAATAGCTGATTTAGAGTGATGGAAGTACCCTGGGGTGAGTAGAACTGATAGCTTTGTCAGTGTCCTTGCTCAGTGGACGCATACAGGTAGACTCGCTGATCTTTACCTAAACTTTTCAATATAAACATATATATACATTTACAAAAATTCAACAAATGGCATAGTTGTCAGATGCCTCTGCTTAAGGATATCTGCGACTGGTTTGACAGTCAACAGTTATTCAACAGTTATTCAAAAGTGTCATCTGTGGGTAAGATGTTCATCAGCTTGTTTTCTTCTGGCGTGAATACAACTCTACACTGTGTAGAAGAGACATGTGGATGCTAGTGCGGAAAGCTTTCTAGCATTTACACCCAATAATTCTTGTCACTGATACATGTCCTCTTATGTTCTCCCCTCTTTACCACTAAGTGAAGACCTATTGGATGAAGTGAGGAGAATAAGCCAGGCTTAAAGTCACACATCATACAGCAGAATTCTGAAACAGCAAAAAAGACAAAAAAGACTTGATGCCAGTACTTCAAGTCAAACAAATAATGTCACAAACCATTAATTAGATAGACGTATCTTTAAGTGCTTTCCTTTGGCCAGGCGAGCCGCCAAGCAAAACTCTTAAAATACTACGTTTTGTTCTGGGACCTCCTGAGAATGGTCTAAATTATACCAAACTGTGCTGAAGACCTGACTCAATACATCTTTGATCATGTTTAATTGCAAAAGAAGGCCATTACATTAACAAAACTGTGAAAGTGGGTGGGGTATTTGACGAATATTTTGCATTAGCATGAGCCGACCCCATGTGATCAAGGTCAGCAAGTCCTGTAACCCAACAAAAGGGGTAACTAAATACAGCATGGGTACATGGTCCCAACAGGCAGGGGGAAATGCATGATCACAGATTTAGAACCTTACTGTAGTGCCTGGTGAAAAAAGGACAGGCTCTGGTAGGCTGTTTTACAGCAGGATGCACTTGCATTATAACAAGACAAGATGTTTCTTTGATAGCTCCAACACTTCCAGCCTCTAGTACAGTCACTTCTTTATTCATGTATTCATCAGACTCACAGCAGAACTGTTAGGCTTATTCAAAAATGCGTGTTTTAAGACTGTTAACCAATTTTTCCATCTCCACGTTATCACTTGTGCAGTACATGGACAGCAGGGCAGGGGTTTTCAATCCCAGTCCTGGGGACCAATTGCCCTTCATAGTTTTAGGTAGTTTCTCCTTCTAACATCAGATATCTGCTAAAAATGGTGCAAAGGAGCAGGGAATTGCTGAAACTATGCAACGCAGTGGGGCCCCAGGACTGAGACTGAAAATTTGTACGTTATACTTGAGAATAAACTTAGAATGCTTAGAATAAACCATATCAAGGCCATTCTGTCTCATAAGTAAAAACTGTGTTGTCTTCATTTATCCAGGGATTTTTTTCAGTGAGAATAAAAATCAGGACCTTTATCGTCTCACTCAGCACAGCACAGCTGGTTGTGGCACGGACTTGTGGCTCTTCACTGTCTGGGCCTCAGAAGATTTAAACCACTTAATGCATTTGTGTGCCTTTAAATGTGAATGTCTGAAGCTCTTCCCACACTCTGAGCAGTGACACTGTTTCTCGCCTGTGTGAACCCGCTGGTGTGTTTTGAGATAACTTTGTCTAGCGAAGCTCTTCCCACACTCTGGGCAGTGATAGGGTTTCTCTCCTGTGTGAATGCGCTGGTGTACTTGGAGAGTGCCCTGTCTAGTAAAGTTCTGGCCACACTCAGAGCAGTGATAGGGCTTCTCTCCGGTGTGAATGCGCTGGTGTACTTGTAGATTATTCAGCTGAGAAAAACTCTGTTCACACTCTGAGCACTGATACGGTTTCTCTCCAGTGTGAATGCGATGATGTTTCTGGAGATCACTCCGTCTAGCGAAACTCTTCCCACATTCTGAGCAGGGATATGGTTTCTCTCCTGTGTGAATGCGCTGGTGTTCCTGAAGGTTACTCTGCTGAGTAAAACTCTGTCCACATTCTGAGCAGCGATATGGTTTGTCTCCTGTGTGAATGCGCTGGTGTACTCGGAGATGGCACTGCTGAGTAAAACTCTGTCCACACTCTGAGCAGCGATATGGTTTCTCTCCTGTGTGAATGCGCTGGTGTACTCGGAGATGGCACTGCTGAGTAAAACTCTTCCCACACTCCGAGCAGTGAAATGGTTTCTCTCCTGTGTGAATTCGTTGATGTATTTTGAAGGTACTGATCTCTCTAAAACTCTGTCTACACTCTGAGCAGTGATACGGCTTCACTCCTGTATGAATTTGCCGGTGTTTGTGGAGATCGCTCCACTTAGTAAATCTCTTCCCGCACGCTGAGCAGTGATACGGTTTTTCTCCAGTGTGAATGCGCTTATGTAGTTTAAGAGAATCACTATAGGTAAAACTCTTCCCGCACTCTGCGCAGTGATACGGTTTCTCTCCTCTGTGAATGCGCTGGTGTCTTTGCAGGTGACCCGGTCTAGAGAAATTCTTGCCACAGTATGAGCAGTGATATGGTTTTAGTCCAGTGTGAATGCGCTGGTGTTGCAGTAGAGTACTCTTTCTAGTGAAACTCTGTCCACACTCTGAGCAATGATACGGTTTCTCTCCAGTGTGAACGCGCTGATGTTGTTGGAGAATACCCTGCTGACTAAAACTCTTCCCGCATTCTGAACAGTGGTGGGATTTTTCTTTGCTTGTTTTTTGTGCTTCTCTATGAGACGTACTGGTGTGGGGAGCAGGAGAAGTCAATTTCAAAGTAATAGAGCTTCTGGACACCATAGTTTCACAATTAATCTGTTCTGATTTCAGCAGAAAGACGTTCCTCCTGGTGGCATTTCTTAGTGGAAGCAAGATAGACTTGCAATTAGAGGTAATTTTTTCTGAAAAGATAAAAAGGAAAGAGAACTGTCAAATTAAATATCACTTGGATGAAACAAAGCTAAACAGACTCATTACTATTACATTCTTCAAGCAACCAAAGTGATGCCTGTATACCTGGAAACCAATTGGATGGAGTTCATGGAAACCAGACAGATTACACCACGTGATGGAAAAGCTCCGTTTTAATTGCAAAGACATGATCGATTCAAGCATCATGTAAAGTTAAAAAAAAAAAACAATAATGAAACCATCAGACCTGAGCCGACATACCACCTTATGGCAAAGAAAACATCAGAAACCAATTTCAGATGTTAACTGGGCGCCAGAGAATTTAGGGAGAGAATTCAAAGAGGTCAAGGTAAATGGGAAAAGACTTTGTAAGGAGGAAAAAGTAAACGTGGAAGACTGAGGATACAGTGGAAATTGTAACAAGGGCATGGACCTGGAATACACAGAACAGATAAAATACAAACAGCCTTTCCTAGAATAGTGGACTATAACAGCCTTCCTATTCATAAATGCCCCAAAACTGCCCAACAATATGGCATTTGTACCTTGGAGCCTTTGCCAAAGGGCATTGCTTCACATACCAGAGTGGTGCAAACCGTTAAAAATTTCCCTCTTAACTTTTCTTGGTTTTAATTGATCTCATTGTGTTTTTGAAACTACTGACCATACTTTCCTACAAGACAGATTAGAAAACCTGATTGAGGGTCAAAGGACTACTCTTTTCTTGGATTTGTATGTGCAAAAGTAAAATATGGTGTTCTGTTTTAGGATATACTAGTCACATTATATATGCAACCATTGGGTGGCAACAGTTGCATATGTGACATTGGCCTCCACTCCTATGTAGATGACAAACTTGTTTATATCCTACCTTCAGACTGAGGGCTGTGTAAACATAAAAAAATACTTAATGTCAAATAATTCCCTCTTACTTCCCTCAAATATAAAACAAGTTACAAAGCTGCTAGAAACTGGACTTGAAACTGTATTGACTACAAAACCCTGGACAGATACTGTATTATACAGGAAAAATATACAAAATATTGCCAGGTTAAGAATATTTTACTAAAATGAAGTGGAAAAACTATTTCCATGTCTTTATTGGACCACTCTGATGTCTCCTGTTATTTGGATCCAGAATGCAACAGTCACAGTTTGAGCATTCTAATCTGGCATTCTAATCTAAAAAACCATTCCAGTTTCTTGCTGAATTTTTGCTGTCTTCCTAACAAGCTCTGAATGGCCTTGCCCCTCAGTATCTGAGTGAACTAGGGATTCCTGACTAGTCGACTAGTTGTCATTAGTCCAAACCATCAGTTGACTCGTCAACATTAATTTAATTTATCTGTTTGGGGCAGGTGTGCACAAGACATAACGAGAGCTCATTCTTCTCTTCAAAGAGGGGAAACTACATATTCTCATTCTGTTTAGATTATCTCTGATAGGCTTCTATCTAGCTGATGAACGATCAGAATAATCCAGAATCAAATTATTTTTACTCCTAACAGCTGTTTCAATCGTACACAATATAATTCAGCAGTTAAGGGTACTCTTATAAGTGTTGCTTTAATGCCTAAAATATTATTTAATGTATAAGGATGTAACTCAGATTAATTTATCTAAAGCAGAGGATTGAAGTCCTATTTTGTGCTTTTTATTTATTTACTGATTGCTTATTCATCAGATGTAAGAACACCCCTGTCTTCTAAAAGCTTCACCATCAGTCTACAGAACATCACTGTAAACGGCTTGGGGGCAATCAAGGTGTTTTCTTGGCGACTATACTGAGCCTTTCAGTTCTTCTTGGTTTTTCACAGCTATCCCATGGATTCCCATTTTACAATCCCAAATACAAGATTATCACCCCAAACCACAGGAGCAGGAGTTAAAATTAGCCTTCTCAGCTCAGCTCGGTCTGGAGGAAAGTTACTTCTGTGCTGGCTCACAAACTCCACACATTTCACACAGCATTTCTCCACCTAGTTCGGTAAAAGATAGTTTAAAATCCAGTATAAAACTCATCAGCTCATTTTACCTTCAGCTTCTGATTTTCTCTCTAATAACACGGGAGACTGATCTTCTTTTGCTCTCTATCAGTTTTGGACCACAGTTACAGTACTAGCGCCCCCACCTGACTCTCCAGAGAGTCGAAATCAACAATACAGTAATACCGATATTACAGCACAAACAACAACAATCAAGTTTGAGATTCACTGAGTAATAATAACAAAAGACATAATTATATACACTGCAACAACGCATGGACAGAGATAAAGACATACAGCAAAAAACTCATTTTTGTTTTTTGTTCCTATATAGTCGTATTTAACAGTACATGTAGACCAAGGCAGACCAAATTCTTACCAAAAAAAAAAAAAAAAAGAATGGTACACTTTATCCATACATTACAACCAGAAGATGTAGCAGGCCCCATTATGTTGTCACTCACCACATTCTAAAACATGCTCACTACTATGCACAGCCGCCATTTGGCTGCACCCCAAGTACTGCATAGGTTGGTCCACTGCATGCTTCTCCTGTGGCTTCAGTGCTGAACTCAACTACAGATTTGTCCTACTAGCCCTTTGCTGAGATGCATCAGTCTTCCAGAACTGAACCCATAACAGCTTCAGCCACTGCTGCCAATTGTTGTGACTGGAATGTCTCAGAGAAAGAATTTCACACCGTGAACTGCGCTTTGTTTACATGTCACAAATGGCAACTTTTCACACTTTATTTCATGTTGCCTCCTAAGTAAGATGCCAGTTGCTTACTGGGATGGCTTGGTCGAACATTGCCTCTACTCTGCTAGCATCAGCACAAGCACAGACCATATTAATACACCACCAGTGGTCTTGCTTTCTGGTTGCAGACAAAGTAACAAGTGCGTGAATTATCCCAAAAAAAGGACAGGTGCCCCAGACAAGATTCTCAATGCGCTCTCAGCCAAATAATTAAAAGAGTAAAAAAAGAAGGCAGTAGTCACTTGAAAAAAGTTGCAAGATGACCTAAAAGCAGCAGAACAATAAGCAATGCATTGCACTGCAATAATTTACATTTGTACACCTGCAACTAAACTGCTAAAAAAGAGAAGCATGAAGATGCACATCTGAAAATATTAAGACAAATCAGAACTGTCATAAACATCATCTCCTGGACCAGGAGATATAAGAAGAGAATTTAATCTCATCAGCCAAGAAAGAGTAGAATAATCAAAGATCATGGGACATTCCAACAAGACAACAACCCCAAGCAAACAGCCAATATACCTCAAGATCAGTTTTTTTTTTAAGATGAAGGTGACTGAAAAGCCTAGCCAATTTTCCTGGCTTTAATCCCATTGATTTTGAAATAGAGGGTCCTTCAGGTGGACCCTGCTAACCTTGTGGAATTGAAGACTGTTTGCCATGAGAAATGGGCTTCAGACAGTATTTACCAGATGAGATCTTTGATTTGATGCCACATCAACATTTACGCCATTCAAAGTGGCACACTAGGGTTCAAAAACACTATTACAGGAAAAATCAGATCTCTAGTTGGTCTCCACCTAGCT
>JBBPCX010104004.1:0-22439 GCA_037974365.1 Hydrocynus forskahlii
TGTTACCCTACACTGGGGACACTGGTTTATCTGTGTTACCCTACACTGGGGACACTGGTTTATCTGTGTTACCCTACACTGGGGACACTGGTTTATCTGTGTTACCCTACGCTGGGGACACTGGTTTATCTGTTCTACCCTGCACTGGGGACACTGGTAACTCTATAAACTTCAAGCTAGCATTTTTCTATATTTTTCTCTATTATTTCTCTATTTCTCATCATTATCAGTGTTAAACTGACTGTAGAAACTGAATAAAAGCCAAGGCAGCATTTTTTGATAGGTTAGTGTTACGGGATAGACTGCTTATAAAATATATTTTTAATGAAACATATTTGTCTCTGATTATTCATATTATTTGGCTGACTCTTATGAGTAGTAGTGTTATAAACTGACTGCATAAACTGCATATTCTTCAAAGTAGCATTTTTCAACCAGGCAGCATAAATCGATAGAACAGTAGGTGTGTGCGTCACTTAACCGAGGAAAAAATCCCAGGATGCACCATAAGAAGAAGGCGAGGCAGCAGAGGCAGCGTGATGCTCTGAGAAATGGGACGGTGTTCCCTAATGGCAGTTCCACTTTCAGCAGGATAATCTGCCCTGCCTCACCACAAACACTCTTCAGGAACTGTTTGAGGAACCTCACAAAGAGTTCAAGGTGTTGATCCAGATCTTAATCTGACTCAGCATCTGTGGGGCTTTCTTGACAGACTAGTCTGATCCATAGAGGCCCCACCTCCCACCTTACAGGATCTGCTGATCATATATTGGCGTAGAAACCACAGCACATCTTCACTCCATGACTCAACCGGGTCAGAGGTTCTGGTTTACAGACCACTGGGCAAAATTTCATTCGTCAACAAGATATTGACCAGCATGCTTAAAACTGTCACAAAACTATATCAAGTCCAAAGACAAGCAGAAAGTTTAGAGAATAATGTCTTGTCCTCCCCTTTCATTCATTGAGCTGCAGAGTTCCAAATGAGCTCCAACGAGTAATAAGGTGCTGGGAGGGTTTGGGCACAAGTTATTTCCAAAAGTTGCTGGAAGGGATCTGTGCTGTGATAAAGGTGCTTGATATTTTAATGAAGCTCAAACAGAAACTTTCACATCAGTTAATCTACACTAACAGTGGATATTTCACAGTCAGTTACAATAATTTTAAGTATTTTAAATGTTTTATTATAATGACTTTTTACACTAGACATAGCAGTGGATCATTTATATCATTTATTGGTTAAACACTACTAGAAGTTCCTCAAAGGTAATTATTGCCATTTTGTTTAAGAGTGAACGAGAGATTTGTTTTCTTTGAATTATTCAAGTTCTGTAAACGCTGCATCATTTCTCCTATTTTGATGTTTTGTCATTTCCTTTAACATGACGCTTTAAAGAACAATATTATTATTTGGAAATGAGGAGAAATATTGTCAGCAGTTCTTAAAAACTAAGGCAAAGCTGTTCAGTGCAGTAGTTGCAGCTATAAAAGATAAAACCTGAGAAACTGAACACTTTTGCAGCGTTCTATATATATACTTATGAGGACTCACTAGCACTATAGTCTCTGTCCCATAGTTCCACGGCCCCACACACACACACTCACACAACATCTCAAACCCACAGAAGCATCTTGTTCAAACAATCTTTTGTTGAACATTTATTGATTCGAAGCTAAATACAGTCTCTAGCTTCATTAATAGGGCAGTCGTCCTTTTCCTGCCTCTATTTGGGGAGAGACGTAGTGGACGATCGGGCCGGGACATCTGGAGCTTCTACCAGACCGCTGGCTCGGACAAAAGCTCTGTGGATGGATGTTCAGGAATAGCGGTGCCAGACAGGACATGGAGAGTCAAGCACTGATTGCATCTCTACAAGCTCTATCAATTGTTCTTGACCTGCACTGTTTATTATGGCTGATCTCCGGATAAGGGGAGACGCTCCCTCTGGAGAACGGACTTGGCACGGCCTCGCTTGCTCACTTCTCTCTCCGTAACCAGCAGCCGACTCTGGGCCCAGAGAGCCCGGCGAGTTCCGTGATTGCATCTGCGACAACCGGGAAATAATACATTAAGCACTGAACCCAATCAGGTGCGTTTGAGCAAGAAAGCGGTGCTGGACACCAGCTCCCCAGGACTGGACGTGACTCACGTCATGAGCCTTATTGCTCAATTTGGCTCCGATTTTTTCGCTTTCTTGACGGCAAACATACGTGTGAGCGGTCCATCAGTTGTGCCACATGCAAGATCAATGGGCCTCATCAAAAAACCTGCCTTGTTTTGTTCAAATTGCTGGATGATGACCGTGGCCATGAGTGCATGGACAGAAAATTGTCATTCTGTCCAAACAACAGAACCACACGCTAATTCCGTTATGTTGGAATCAGAAAACTTGATTGATCTCGGAGGAAATTGCTTGTGTTAAAACTGCACAGACATAAAAAGACACAGAGACAAGAACAATATAAAAAATAATATAAAGTCAAAATAAACCTCTGCAGAAATACTCAAAAATACACATGGATATTAATACTACAGAAAAATACATTACTGCGAATTAGTCGCTCTCTAATACAAGTAATAGAGATCAGTAGTATATAAGTAATATTGTCATGAATACTGATATTGCACATGGTAAACTATTGCATGTACTAATAAGATATGGCAGATAATGATGATGATTCAAACCCAGTAAATGATTGCTCATGATACTGTACATGTCGAGACACGTTTCACATGTATACGTTTCACATGTATTTCACAATTTTCACACTGTTGACCAGATATTACTTGGGTGCTGGACACACACTGACGAAAAACTGATACACTCCAGCACCACACACAACATTGAGACCACCACTAACACTACAAAACACAAAATGCTTAAAATGTGCCTGACCCTTAATTTACCCCTGAAAATTCACCAAACCCCTTCATTTGAATTAAGTGGCCATTAATTTGAATTTTACCTTAAAATTAGGTTTAAGGCATGAGTGAGAAACTGTTCCTTAAGGGTTCTAGTGTTTAAGGGGCAAATTTGTATAAGTGAGGGGGTAAATTCAGTAGTTTTACTCCTTAATCAGCCTTAATCTGTGCACGTTTTCCCTTCATTCTCCTTCATTTCCTGCATGGGAAATTAAGGCCAAAATGAAGGTCATTTTAAGGGGTAAAATTAAGGCGTTTGGTTTCATAGTATGAGCCAGTGCCACTGCTGGGGCTCCACCATGCAAGTAATATCTGGTCAACAGTCAGAAACTGACTGATGATGAAAGGATGATAAAAGGTGCAGCCACAGGTACACTAGGGTCTGTACACCTGTAGAGTGTACGGAGCTCAAAAAGTCTCCAAGAACCTTCATTACAGACCTGAAAAGTCTCGAATCCTGTTTCTCATTAGCGTAAACTCTCACAGTCTATTGCCCTTATTGACAATCAACCAAAGCATTGATTGTCCATAAGCACACAAGTGTATCTCGACAGTTTTGGGTAGCACTGAGTAAGATGAAGTCCATTAACCTATTTCTAGCCTCTCTGGTGATCACCAGAAGTTTTGTTTGTTAGTTAGTTTGCTTGTTTCCTTGCTTGCTTGCTTGTTTGGATCTAAATCTCTCCACTGGGGTGAATGTCCAGACTAAGATGTTTTGAATAATTTGGGGAAATACGACAGATGCGTCGTGCAGAATTATTTGCTTTACAAATCTTCCTAAATGTCTAAAAAAAAAAAAGTGTGTGAAAACAAAAACAATCTGATCTTTTCAAATCAGATCTGATTTTTAAAAAAAGCTGATACACTCCTGCAGCACACACAACACTCAAAATTATCCAGCCAAGAGTGGCTTTGAGGTCAGAAAAATGACCACTGATCAAGCCCAGAAGACATATTTGACCATTTACCCCTAAACAGCCAGAGCACCTGCGTGATGGATCACGATGATCATGAAGGGGAAGCAAATAAACATGTGGAAGACCAGCCAGAGGGGTCTGTGTGTGTGTGTGTGTGTGTGTGTGTGTGTGTGTGGGAGTCTATGATTCACTCAACACTTCAGGTCTGTACCAGCACTACCTGAAACGTTTTTAACTCCGAGCTGTAAAATATGTGTTTGAGGAAGCCATTAAGAAAGTGTGTCACAAATCAGCAGGGGTGTATGTTTATTTTCTCGTATTTCCATAAAGGTCAAAATAATTCAAGCCCCAGCCACATTATTCCATTTTATAGAATGCCACATAAATAACATTAAAAAATGTTATTTATTTAAGTATTTCCTAAAAAGAATCATTAAAAATGTTTTTTGTATTTTCAGTGAAATGATTTCATGGGTTTTCATTGGTGGAATGGTTTCACCCGATTTCATTGGTAGAATAGTTTTATTGGTTAGGGTTAGGAATAGTTTGGTGAGTTTTCATTTGCTGGATTTCATTGGTGGAATGTTTTTTAATGGGTTTTCTTGGGTGGAATTGGGATTTCATTGGTTAAATAATTTCATGGGTTTTAATTGGACGTTTCAGTGGATTTCATTGGTGGAATGGTTCCAAGCATTTTAATTGGTAGAATAGTTTCATTGGATTTCTTCAGTGGAGAGTTTTCATGGGTATTGGTGTAATGGTTTCATTGGATTTTACTCATGAAATAGTGCTGGAATGGTTTTGTGAGTTTTCACTGATGGGATGGTTTTCATTGGTAGAATATTATAATTGATTTTTTGTTGCTGTTCTTGGATCTCATCGGTTTTATGCTTACATTGGTTTTCTTTAGTGGAAGTGAAAAATGATTCCTTCTCCTTTACTTTTAAGAGTGTATATAAAGAGACAGGGTCAGTGTTTTGTGTTTCTCCACGCTCCCTTAACACACACAACTGACGAATCCTCAAACTCAGCAAGAGGCTTCTTCTAAGAATGACCAAAGCCTTGACGATGAGTGACGCTGCGAGCCTGAGGCATGCCAGTGTTCTCCAAATGTGTTTGTTTATGTGGAAAAGCAAACAGATAATTCCCTCTGTTTACCTGAATAACAAAAGCCCTCCATCTCTTTCAAAGCCAGCTGCTGCTGTGGTGGTCAGCTGAAGCTCTGGAAGGCCATGGTGGTTTCATTTCAACTGACCTTTTCTCTTACCTTCTCTTTCTTCAGAAAGTCCAGTGGCTCAGTTTATCAATAGGCACGGCTACTAGGACTGGTCCTAGATCAGTACTCATATAATGGTCCTGTCAGGTCCTAGGCCCTACTCCTGACACACCATGAATGTTTGGGGGTGGGGTGGTTGGTCAGTTAGCTCACAAAAAAATTGATTGTGATTAGGACTGCAGCAATTGACAAAATGCATCACTCAGCAAGATACAGAGGTGTCTCAAAATGTTATGCATTTTCATTTCATTAGAACAACAACTGAAATGAACTATATAATGATTTGTTGCTGTAGTCACTGGCTAATAGGTTAGCAAATGGCTTTAGCAATGGCTATTTTGCTCCCATTACTAAAACATGGCTACAACTTGGTGTTAACATAAGGTAAATCTCAGTAGGGCACTAACAGAAATAACTAAACTTTACTATTGGCTATTTAGAGTGGCTTCCTGCATACCTCAGAAAGTCAAATTTTAGATGCAGCTCCTCTAGACCATGGAGGGGCAGCGCTGGGTGTCGTGGGGACCCATATGGAAAATTCTTCACAGGGAGCATTTCACAATACATATCGTTTTCCACTATTGCATTTTACGTGTAATAACAAATAGGCTGTGTGTAATTGTAGATTGGGCTAGATATAAATCAGCCCATTCTAAGCCAAATGGCATTTTTCTTAAGACCTGTTGGTGGTGCTGTCCTTGGGTCTAAAGAAGTCTTTAATAAACAGCTTCTAGAACACGATAATGTAAATTATATGACAAAGGAATTAATGTCCCAACCCTTTAACCATGTTTACACAATATATCAACCCCTTCTGTTTCAGAAAAGCGAAGGAAATAGCACTTTTCAGGTAATGGTCCTTTACGTGGGTCTCATGCCCACTTTGACTGACCTGTAGCAACATGTAAATAAATATACTAGCAAATAAACATAACTTGCAAGTACCTCCAGTGAATTTAAACATTTAACCCTGTCTCTCATAGTGGCCTAATTTAGCCTACTGGACAATCTGAACAACACATGGCCTTGGTGACCTCACTTATTTTTATCTCGGGGAAAAAAAATACATCTATTTGAGATGCTTGATGGATTGGAAACCACAAAAGTACTCATGCCTCATGTTCTAGAAACAGTAATGCCGGAAGCTCAGAGGTTTTGGAATCATCTCCTGAATCATTTGTCTAAAGGTTCTAGCGGGTCATAACTTCTGAATTAGTCAGTCAGTGGAGGGGTTTAAGAGTGGAAGGTTCTTCAGCTGTGGTTTGGAGGACAGAATCCATCCTTCCTCTCTAATCCCCCACCCTTTCAACCACCCCTCCTTTCGGCCTGCTGTCATCTCCTCAGCAGGACCTTTCCTACAGGTTTAATAGCCCTTGCTGCGGGTGTGTGAGGTAGGGGAGAGTGGAGATAAAGGCAGTTGTTGGGGGATTGGTGGGGGTGTTTGGGAGAGAGTGGGATTGTGGTCATTGTGCCCCTGCCCCCTGGCCTCTGTAACCCCCGAGCTCTCCACACTGATGACTCTATCTGTCAGCAGATGGAGTAACCCACCCGCATAGTGTTGACTCAGCCGAAGACATAAAACAAACGGAGAGGACGGCAAAAGCAAATCCTGTTTAGTCATATGCGCAACCAATTATATATAGAATCATTAGCAAAACACTTCAATGCGAAGTTCACACAGAATTTCTTTACCATTAAACCCTCCCCCTCCTGGGACCCATACGACAGAAATCAAGTAAACTTCACATTCCAAAACTGTGTAAGTTGATTGACTACACTTAGTTTATTTATATTATTTATTGATATTTTCATCTTTCTTTATCTAATTCGTGTGAAAACACAGTTAAATTGCAACAAATAAATCAGTCCTTGCACAGCATGTTTCTAATGGATTGTTTTTGTGATGTCACATTGTATATATCTATATCTATATCTATATCTATCTACCTGTCTACCTGTCTATCTGTCTGTCTATCTATCTATCTATCTATCTATCTATCTATCTATCTATCTATCTATCTATCTATTTATCTATCTATCTATCTGTCTGTCTCTCTATCTGTCTGTCTGTCTGTCTGTCTCTCTATCTATCTATCTGTCTATCTATCATCTATCTCTGTCTGTCTGTCTATCTATTTCTATCTATCTGTCTGTCTGTCTATCTATCTATCTGTCTATCTGTCTGTCTAGCTATCTGCCTATCTATCTATCTATCTATCTATCTATCTATCTATCTATCTATCTATCTATCTATCTATCTATCTAACTATCTGGTCCAGAATCAGTCATTAAAAGAAGACGTCCCGAGCGCAGTAAACAGGATGTGCTCATTTACTACTAAAAACCAAGATAAACTCATTCTCTTCTCTCTGGTGACCAGGCCATTGCCATAAAAACCATGTGATGGAAACATCGTACCAATGGGCACAGCCAAGAATCTCCACTTAAAAAAGCCATTTTAGGAAAAATGAGTAAACAAGCGCTGTCATATCAGCACACACGGGAACGCTCGGGATTAATCGGACAAATTAGTGATCGGCTATTTATGGGGGGATCATGGAAACGTTCGCAAAGACACAGGAGCCGAGATGAGATATCATCTCCACCTGGACCAGCACCAAGTTCCTTTACACTGCAGGCCTCCTCAGAGCATCCGTTTTAATACAGGGGGTTGTGGAAGCGGGGCAGGTCTCCGGAGAGTAAATGAGCACATAAAAACACTCCTTTGTGGATTAATATGGAGCAAAACGATGAACAAGGAATCCGGGATGGATTCCTGGACAGACTTCAACTTCGCTCATGTAGGGCCAGGCTGCCTGTGGCCTCCCCGGGGAACGGACAGCTCTAGGTCTGAGAATCAAGTCACCTAGAGGACCTTAGGTAGAAATGCATCTGTTTTTCATCAGGACCTGGGATTTTATGTGGAAAAATGGTTTAACACTTGTTTGAAATGTTTGAATTATCACTAATATATCTCCATCTATATTTTTTTCTGTGGTGGGACTCCCATCATGGGCCTCTCCTACGTCTATTCAGCATAAAGAACAGTGGTAGAAGATGTACCACTCAGTCCAAATAGGAAAATTACGCTGTAAAAGCAGCCTGTTTTGGAATTCTGTGTTTTTCTGAGTCAGTTCATTTACATGTGTCCATCTATTCCAGAACAGTTAAGCCCTGCCCACTCATATTGAAATTACTGAATGTTTTAAGTCTGAACTGTTTTCTAAATGAGGCTCAAAACAAGACAGCCAATCAAAACAGAAGTCATTAACATATATCTTTACTTGTAAGGCACAGTAGCAGACAGCCTGTTTTTAAGTCTAAGGGATGAAGAGAGGTCAGAAAGTCACATTTTTTGCCTTGGAAAACAACACAAACATTATAAATGGACCTCAGGGGGATACAAGAAAATGTATTTTTACTCCTAGGACTCTATTTGTAATCACTTTTAAGTAGACAGGGCTATTAGCAAAAATATACGAATAACAAAACAGCCCTTTATCAAAATTATTAATATTAATATCTATATATGTGTGGGTTTTCTGTTATTTTTGTGACACCTTATCCATAACCCTATTCCTTTCCATTTGATTAATTTTAGCTATATTCTACTGAAGTGTTCATGAGGCCACACGACTTCTATATGACATCTATATGACATCCTAATGACACAACTTAATGTCAGATAAAAAAAAACATACAGTAGCGTTAATAAGGCTAAATGACATGTATACAAATATTTATGACAACTGGCATTAAGTTATATAGATAATTGAGCATTACATTTGCAGACCATTGTCCTGTATATAGGATTTAAACTTTAGATAATCAACCGGGCTGGGGCAGCAAAACTTTTGCACACAGTTGCATAGATATATGCATTTAGTTTGGAAATCTTGTCTGATTCATAAACCACTGGCCCCTCAGTTTGTTCCATTCCAGGTTTTGGTACCACGGTGCTATCAGGTAGCATTAATACGACTACAAGCTGCATAAACCTTTTATGACAGTTGACATTAAGCTACATAGACATTTATAACAACAAGTGTCTACTGTCACAGCACTTTCTGGGGAGAAAGAGATCAAAGCAGCCTTTAAGATAAGTAATACTGGTCATAAAGAACCTTTATAAACTGTAATGTGGTGTTATGCCAGCTGTCATAACAGTCTTATATAGATTATATGAGGTGGTATGAATTCTACCCTTCAGTAAGTGTGACGTATTGGAAAATCAAACATATAACACGGCCTGTCCAGAATTCATAACAGGCTCATATACAGGTTTCATGAAGTGGCATGAATTCTGTCCTTCAGTGAAATGTTACATTTTTGAAAAGTTTTGGCACATTTTTATTGTTTATATTTTATTCTGTGTAAATGTTATTGTCCATTTTGGGAAAAAGCCATGTTTTTAAATGTGGTCCCTGTAAAAGACGTGTCACTTTTTCACTTCAATCAATAAAACATAGGATTTGGCTGGATGGTGTTAACTGGACTTTCGTTAACTGGACTTTTGTTAACTGGATGTCAACGTTGTCAGAGCCAATCTTTATAACACATGATGCCTGCTGGGATGCACCTTTCCTGTATAAGTGTAATTGTAGGTTTAGGTCAGTTGTTATGAAGGGCTTATGAAGATGTCGCGCAGGCTCATGAACAGTAAAGAATCCCCCGTGTGTTTGTCTCTGAGTCAATGGAAACGAATGTCCGTTTCAGCCCAGAGTGTGTGTGGAAGCTACTAAAGCTGACCCTGATGTGTCCCACAGAACGGCCAATTAATTTCCAAGCCTCTCGTTTACAGTGCCGCCGTTTCAAAGCCCAGACAGGAACTCTCCCCGAGTGTCCCGGGGAGCCGTTCATCGTCCCTCTTGTTGGTTTTGCTTTGTTGCTTCCCATTGAAGCGCCACTTAAGCATCTGGTCCTGCATTCAGCCCAAAGCCTGACCCTGGGGCCTGCCATGCAAGGTCACCCTCGATGTCACTGGACAATGGCGTGGCTACCCGACCCCTTCTCACTTCAAAAAAAAGCCTCGACACGACCAGGCTGACCTCATCTCTCAATGGCACTCCCAGAAAACTGTGTGCGCTTGGGGTGGGGTGGCTTTGTCGGGACCCTCAAAGCTGCGCAAGCATCCACTCTACAGCCAAGCCATACAGGAAGATTCACGTTGAGAAGAACAAGGGGTTTAAAAGACACAATGCACAAAAAGCTAATGAGCTGAATGAGTTAATCTGTGTAAAAAAAAAAAAAACAAGTTTCACTGGCCTAAGCTCATCAAAGGCCTCATGAATTTAAGAGAAATGGTGCTTGAGAGTTTCTAACTTCAGAAATCTGTAACTGTTTTAATCTGGTACATTCGCACAATGATCAGTTAAAGAATGTGTCTTGGCCGGTTACTTGATCAAAAGGTCAATTATAAAATACTTATGTAAGTGTTACTCAGCCTTAGAAATGTTGAGGCAAGTTTTAGACGATTCAGGCAGTTTGCATGATGCTAATTTGTCATAAACATTCATTTCTTCTCGGCTACACAAGGAATCTTTGGCCAACATCTTTCCATTCTTTGGTAAACTAGTATCCCTGAGATCCATAGGAAGCTGGAAGGGCCTATAAGACCTAAACCTCCTGGAAACCAGGTTTTTCAATGACATCCATGCTTTATATCATCTAAACACACCGAGAACAACTTAATACCAAATTATTGGATGTATTTTCATAAGACAAAAAGGAAATTAGCTGCAGAAATCCACCCTAATTAGAGCTCTCCTGGTCCAAACACCCACCATTAGTAGTCATCATGTATTACTGAACATCTGTGTGGAATATGAATGCGATTACTTCAGTCTCGCTCCCTGAGAGAGGGAGGGTGTGCAGCTGCAGGGCGAGTTAGAAAACGCAAGAGAGGCCTTCGTGTCGTTCTTCGTCGTTAGAGCAAGAGTTGATCAGATATGATCTAAGAATGGTACGGACATTCAGAAGAGCTCCATCTGGGATCAATCTTTAAAACAGTTTGGATGGAATGGAAGCCTCTCCCTCTCTTTAGCCATCCGTCAGTCAGAAGCCAGTCACCTGGGCAGACAACTGCATGAAATTACTGCCGTGGTCCTGTTTCCCATTCAAGTGCTTTGTAGTAAAAACTGAGGATTTGCAACCAAGCCAATGTGATTAATGAACCTTTTTAGTGCCTTGCTAACATTTCTCCCATTGTAAAAGACATGTTTAACCAGGGGTTACTGGTGGTGAACCATGAACACTAGAACTAGGCCTTCAACTTGGGCCATAAATATAAAAAAAAAAACACTTACAAAAAGATACCTATAGGATAGCGCCACCAATGGGATTACCAACACTGTGCTAGCATTAAGCGGATGTTCATACCTATAAACGTTTCCTGCCTTTAGGTTAAACACTGGAAGGTTGTCATCATATTAACATAATAAGGTACATAGACATTAGCATATATTTGACCATGTATGTATCAAGTTTACAGTGATTCTTTCTGTAAAGAGACACCACTGTTTTCCATTTCTGACCCTTTATCCTGGTTAGACTACAGATCGTATTCACAGTCAGTGACATAACCAGAACTTGCAGAAGGTCCGAAGTGTCATTTTTCTCAACAAAACTGGTCCCACCCATTTTAAATCAAAACACGATTGGTTGATTCCACTGTTATGTCGGCAATTAGTTCATTTGTCAGGCCTTCAGTCTGGCCCCTGATTGGTTCTACAATCTAGAGACAGACATCTAGAGACAGACAAAAAATTAGTACAAATATGATGATTGTATTAAATAAAAATGAGCTATAAATGGCAAACAGATATCCGTAGGCCCTGCGGGTTCTCCACTGACTGCAATCGCTTACAAGAT
This sequence comes from Hydrocynus forskahlii, assembly GCA_037974365.1. Classification (NCBI taxonomy): domain Eukaryota; kingdom Metazoa; phylum Chordata; class Actinopteri; order Characiformes; family Alestidae; genus Hydrocynus; species Hydrocynus forskahlii. Next base: position 11,987 of record JBBPCX010104004.1, read on the forward strand.
TTACACAATTTTCCAACCAAGTGATCAGCCAAGACATTTTTAGAATTTGGATTCTTCAGTATAGAAATGGAGCTGCACGTCAAATGTAGCTGACAAGCATTAGAACTCAGTATTAGAACTCAAATAGCCAAAATCATTTTCATTAACATACCTGACAGGAACTTCCCTCAAAGACATCCACAGCTTCATTTAAGTGGAGTGTTTTGTAGAGATCAGCCCTCGTTTTCTCTTTTGGTTTGACAGTAGTAAGTCCTACTGTCTCCTAAACCACATCCACGAGTCTGTTCCACCTTAATCTGGAGCTGATGCTGTTTGAGTGGGTTGAGGGAACTTCTGGTGAGGCATTTGCACAGGAAAGATTTGGGCGTCTATTCTAGTGTTTTCTGCATCCGCCTCATAGCGCCAGTTCTAAACAAAAAGAATGAAATCTGGACTCCAAACATGTCTTGACTGATTGGCTACATCTGGAGTCATGGAAAACGATCTACAATTGATTTTTTAGCGGAGCGGTTCCTTTAATGTCTGAACCGAGAAGGTATGCAGTTTAAAACACTAAGCTTTTCCAGTGAGCCACTTTAAGTTATCGGTGCAAAATCATAAGGAAACAAAACCTCTCTCCAGGCTGCTGAGGCATCACCTTTCTCCACTCCGTAACCACCCAAACGGCTTGGAATGAGCCCCTTTCAGACTGAGGCCTCTGCAGTAAGACGTGTCAGCACCAATTAGCGTCCCAGGCTCCAGCACCCCTGGCTCTGACCATGACTGTTTGAAACTTGGTGCTGAATTCGGTGGTAAGTTTTCACTCAGACTGAGCTACACTTCACATACGGTGTCACACTCCACCCTCTCGCCTGGCTGTTTTGATTCTGGAGTCCCACGGCTTGCCCGAATTTCATCTGGAGATCCCGGCTGGAGAAAAGTGTTAAATGCACCATAATCATTGATGGAACATTAGCTATTGCTTATTAGCTGCATAAGACTCACAGCTCCAATGCAGATCACACACACACACACACACACACACACACACACACACACACACATTGCATATCCTAATATACAGTAGCCTGGCCATATATGTAATGATATATGTTTTCTTCTTTGTAGTACAGACATCCTGTTTCAATAATATTTGTGATGTCACAACCATAGAGAGAGAGAGAGAGGGACAGACAGAGAGAGAGAGAGACAGAGAGAGAGAGACAGAGAGAGAGAGAGAGAGAGAGAGAGAAAGAGAGTGAAGGTGTATTGTTAAGGAAAGTGTAATTAATGATCGGTGTCTGCTTCTAATTCCAGCTGCTTGGCTAAGCAGGAGCAGGCAGGTCCCCAGATCGTATCGGACGCCGTGTTTTTAATGGGCCTGTGTGCGGATCCGCGCTCCTTTCGAACGGGAGAAATCCAGGGAGCCTCATTTTTCCAACTTAAAAGAGCATCAGGCTGAGGAGCGGAGCTGGTTTACAGCTGCTGTTGAGAGGAAACATCGCCTCCCTCAAAACAGCAACTTCTCAGAAAGGCGCGGTTTTGGCCCGACCGCCCCTAAACGACTTTGTGAGTACAGTAGACTGTTCAGCCACACGAGTGTAAACCAGGCCAGAGGGTGTGTGTGAAGAAAAACGAGGCCGGAAAACGCTGTGTTGTTCTCGCTATGGCAACTTCATGTGAAACACATGGTCCCAGTGTAGGAGTGCGGAGTGTTTCTGATGAAGAGAAATAGAGGCTAAGTGGGACAGTCCCATCTGGAGAGATCCTGACCCTGATATTAGCTCCAGTCTTGCTTTCGCCCATTTCTGATTGGGAGGGACACTGCTCCTGGCCCATGATGCAATGGGATTCGGACCTTGACATGAGTGGCGTGTGGAATGACGGCGACTCATCTGTACCTTCTTAAAAATAAAGGATCTTAACTTTCAAGCCACAGCCAAGAATCCAGGAGAACATAGTTGGTAGTAAGGTGGTCCTCCCTCTCCCCATCACTGAAAACAATGCAATCCAACGCAGATGGTGTAACAGAATGGTTAGTTTTCTTCTCCAAGTGTAAAACCATCACCCTCCCAGCTTGGTCATGTGATATGGTGGTACCTAGATAGAACTACTATCTAAATATGGAGATTCATGTTCAAGGTTCATGTTCATTTCCAGGCCCAAAGCCTGTAATTATCAAAAAACCTTTGCTGGAAATGAGGTTCTTTAAGTTTCGAGAAGGTCCTTCACACTCATCCATCCAGATTCCCAGAGACTAATCTCAAGCCAAAAAGAATTTCCAATTTTCCAGTGGAGTTTCATCACCCAGCACTTCCGTTTAGTCCAAGGCTAGGCTTCATCTATGTCTAGAAAACCAACCCTATTATGTCCAAAAGTCCAGACACCCCTTTTAATTTGTGCATTCTACTACTTACTCTTAGAAGAACCAGCTGCTCACACAGACATCCAGCTAGTTAATCTCCACAGAAAAGCAGATCAAGTAGAATGGGCTCCAGAGATCAAATATGAGCCTAAGCCAGGCTTTGACTAGAGGAGTTTAAAGTCCTACAACACTGATTCAAGATTCGAGGTTCTTTATTTGTCACATGCATAGTTATACAAGCACAACACGCAGTGAAATGTCTCCTGAGCCACTCCCTTTATTTAAAATAAGCACAATTTTAAATTAGACACAAATCTTAACATTTCTAAGATTTGTAAAATCTGTAAAATAAAAAAAATAAGTACAAGTAAAGTAGAAATAAGTATCATTTAGAAACACAAATCTGAAACTTTCTAAAACACAAATCTACAAAAAGTAAGACCGCTTAAACGAGAGCTGTCTCCACAGTGGAGCAGTGGAGCTGTGTTCTCTGGAGAGTATCCATCCATCAGATACCTTTGGGATGACTTGGAGTGGTGTTTGTGATCCAGAGCTTTGGTTGTTTAGATTGCTATATTTAGGCATTAGGCCACCTCGTTCTTCGGTTTTTAATTCTTGGTGGAAACATTAGGAAACATCAAGATTCTACCAGCAACCTTTTTGAAAAACTCAAAGCTCTTTTACAACTATTCCTTGTTAAATCCAACTTAAACCACCCTGAATTCTTTGTGTCCAACATATGCAGGTTTTACTGGTGACCAGTGGAGCGGTGAACATTTTTTTAATGGGCAGCAAATAGCACTCGAAACATCTGCTGTATTTGCCGTTGCAGGTTTTTCACGCAGGGATTTCCAAGAGTTCTTGAAGAAACGAGAGAGATTTGTCCATGACATCACACACTTTTACAACAGTTAGGCCAGTATACAGTTAGTATGAAGTTTATCGTCCATTCTACACTGTAATATTTGCTCTAAAACATGATCTATACCCAACTAGAGACTTCAAACAATATATCAACAGTTCAAGTGACTGCTGTAATGAAACAAACCACTTTGCTGTAGCGTTATGAACCTACAAATGGCAGAAATGGCAGTAAATGCTCTTTATCGTCCGTCCAGATCAAAATGTCCCATTAAGCGTTTTTCACTTTCTAAAAACTCTAATCATATTCTGTAACTCATGGAATGAAACCCAGAGTGTGGTTATGCTGGAGATGTTGAACCTTTAAACGTTACCAGCATTTACATTCAGCTTCTTAACGTATTCTTGGCTCTAGCTCTCACAGCGAGAGGGATAACCTGTCAAGTAGGAACGACCCTGGCGTCTGGTTGCTAGAGGGGCTTGCCAACAGTATTCCAAACGTGAGCAGCGTTCTGCTATGGAGCAACCAAAGCTGATGTCATCAAGGCCTTTACTGTGTCAATCACCGTGAAAGCTAATCCAGGGCTATATTGCTATTCTCTCCTTAAAGGAATAGTCTCAGGTTTTATCTTTTATAGGTATTGAAGTATTGAACTGAACTGCTTTACATTAGTTTTTAAGAACTGCTGACAATATTTCTCCTAATTTGTTCTTTAAAGCATCATTTTAAAGGAAATGACAAAACATCAGAATAAGAGAAATGATGCAGCATTTACAGAACTTGAACAATTGAAAGAAAACAATTGAAAGAAATCTCTCATTCACTCTTAAACAAAATGGCAATAGGCTAATTACCTTTGACGAACTCCTAGTAGTGTTTCACCATCCAACTGGTCTCATTGTGAGAGGAGATACTTTTCCTCATTACATAAGATGTGATTCAGGTGAATGAGGTGCTTGTGTAGGAATTTAACAGACACTGGCATGGAATGGTTTCATACTCATAGAGATGCAGATCATACACAAAAGTAATTCTGTGTGCTTTAAAAGAATCGAATAAAAAATATGAAGCATAAAAATAGTAGGAAGTTACAAAAAATTAAAGAATAAAAAAAAAGAAAAACAAGAGTCAATCAAATCAATGGAATAAGATTACAAGTGCAGTGGAAGAGCTGATTTTTAAAAGAAGGTGGAGGTTCAGATCTTTTCTGCACTAGCTGAGCAGCTCCTGCAGATCTAGGAGGATTATATCACCAGGATGATAAACAACACACATATCAGATATGGCCCAAACCATTGAGTGACACAATGAGAAATCAATTCTGAACTAGGAGCCACTGCAGAGACCTGAGAACTGGAGTGATGTGATCTCTTTTCTTGGTTTTGGTTAGAACTCTAGCAGCAGCATTTTGAATAAGCTGGCTAGCTTTGCCCAATACAATACAACAGGCTTGGCCGAGTTAAGAGGAAAAGTGTGTACATTTGACTTTTTGCTGACAAAATGAGGACAGAACTTCTCCAGATGACAGCCCATTTTCACACACCTCTCCCCAGGCTACACCCTACTCCCCTGCTTTCACACATTGACCCTGTAAACACCGGGAAAAGCCAGATGCTCCACTGGCCCCCCACACCTGTTAGTGATCGTTGTAAGCGTTCACCCCTGTTCATTATAAAACATATGGCTTGAGGGCTCCTTTCAGGAACATTGAACATGTCAGGGGTGTCAACCTCCATTCCCGGGGAGCTCCAGCCCTTAATTCAATTTTGTGTCTAGTCATCAAGTTCCCTTCACGAGTCGAATCGAGTGTGTCAGAATAATGACTAATCTGTGCAGTGCTGTGGCCCTTTGAGACATCTGTAAGTATGTGCTTAACATCTGGGACATTAAAAAGTGTACTGATTAAAAATTGCATTTGATTAGCTATAATTCAATTCATTTTATAAAGAGAAAATAATTGTGTGTTGGCTTAGTTAGGTAGAGAAACCTTCACCAATTAACACATTTCTGGTACCAAATAAAAAAACTTTATTTTCTCATCATGGTCAGTTCCACCCATCAGCTGACATGCCCCATGACACAGTTCCACCATGCTGCAAAGGTGAAGAGACCATGAAACCACCTCTGCAACCTTTCAAACCGGCTAATAACTCACCATAATTGGACTCAACACACTTGGAGGAGAACAATAATTGCCAATCTGTTTTATCAGCTAACAGAAGCCTGAATTTGTTAGTGATGGAGGAGGCCAGTCTCATTGAATCCCCAGGGTTTGATTCATAGGATAGGATAGATGGATAGGATAGGTGGTCGCAGTTCAGTAATGTCTATAGGAAAATCATGACAAACCGATGATCTATATTAAATTCTAGGCCATTAAAGACAATGTAAAGAAAGCTTTTCGTCCAAATGAGGATGAGTTTGAGGTTGTTCTTGCTAATGGACCATTGTTCAGAAATTCCAAAAAATGATGACTACAACCTCAACCTCAACTTCATCCTCATTTGATGGCGAAGAACTTTCCTTATGTTGTCATTAATGGACTAGAATTTAATAGAGATCATTGGATTGCCAGGCATCTACAGACAACATAAAGAAAGCTCTTTGCCCACCAAAGTAGGTTGAAGTTGAGGTTGAGGTTGGTCTTCTAATGGACAATTGTTCAAAATGAGACTGCCGGACGTTTGCTGGACGATGTTGGGGTTTGACTTAGGATTCAATCAATCAAGCCCTTCATCATCTTCCCCCCGTCCTCCTCCACCCCCCCTGCCCGCCTTCATACCCAGACTAATCTGTCTCCTCTCCCAGGGTCCATGGAGATGGGGCAGGGTGTGAACTATGCTCTTGACAAATATAGGTACCACAGAATGGACGAGCGTGGCTCTGGGTGAGAGAGGGATGGTGAGAGAGAGAGAGAGAGAGGGAGGGAGGGAAAGGCTCGATGTTATTGCACTTGTTTCTCGTGTTCCAAAGAAAAAGCATCCTTTGAGTGTTTCTTGGGTGTGTGCCAGGGTTCGCCGCACAATGCTGCAAAGTAAACGTCTCTTTTTTCCTCTTTTCTGCGTCATTTCAGAGGGGGGCTTCAATCGCAAATTAAACTGGGGCCTAAAATCCATGGGGGGCCCTGAAAATAATAGTCTGCAGGAAGAGGCTGACCAACATTCAAAGCAAAAACGTTTAAAACACACATTTGTGTCTCAATATCAGGAGTGTATGGTCAGGCAATTAGATGCATATAGAGGAGCTGACCTAAGATCAGCACTCTGAAATGTCTGATATGGTCGCGGTTTCAATTAAGAGGCGAACCAGAGGCCAGCCCTCGTCCACAGGGGGTTCTTCAGACCTCTCCAGGACATAAGAGGGGCCAGCTGCTCTGACACGGGAAACAGTGTTGAAGCTGTAGTCCGTGCCGTGCTAATTGGTGGGCTATAAGATTCCATTATCTGTTAGGGACATTAGCCTCGTAGCTCCAGCGCTAAAACTAAAGAAACAAACTTCAGGAGCTGGACGAGTCTCGGGTGATGGACCCCATAAGGCGGACGTTGTGAAAGTTTGGCCAGACTATCGCTTTAACCTCACAATAAACAATCCCTACTCAAACACTTCAGCCACTTCCAGAATGACCAGTCCAGATTCCTCCGTCTGGATCGGCCCCTCAGAGTTCAAACCCAGCGGGGAAGAAGAACAGGGTAGGTTGTAAGCCGCAAAAATCCAAAAGGAAACAGTTAATTCATTACAGTTCTATGTGATTTGCATCATTTTAAAATACTTTATAGCTTCACAGTTAAAACTAGCCCCCCACCTATACAGTTAAACCCACCTATAGTTGAAAGACATTCATAGGTGTAGCTTTCTTGTGAAAATGTAGCTTTTCAATTTTAGCTTTAATTTAAAAGTATTTACATGATTTACATGACGTCATTTAAACAATTTATCAAAATGCTAAATACTGTGCTCTCTACACACTATAATTTGTTCTATATAAATAAAACAGTTTGTTTTCAAAAAAAACATATTTAAAACATTTTTAAACACCACATGGTCAGAAGTGTTTTGTTAGTTTTTAACACTGATACAATATATTTTATTCATATAAAACTTGGTGGTATTTGCTGTTTTTGTTAATGTATTTGTTTTTTTAATTGATAAATATTTAGCTTTTAAAACAAAACAAAAAATAATAAAACTGATGAATAAAATGCCATTAACATAGGTCAATTTTTATGTTTTATTTTTTTCCTATACAGCCAATAAACAATATCTGTGTATTTGTATCCTCTACAGACATCACATATTTAAACTTAAACATAGATCCTCAGGACTGGGGTGGCAATACTTTTGCACATACTTGTACATTTTGTATGCACTGAATTTGGAAAGCTTGATTTAAAAACCTCAAAAGTCCCTCATTCCCTTCCACGGTTTGCTACCCCTATAGTATGGAGTAGCGTTCATAACGCTACATAACAACCACATACGCCTTTACTGCAGTTGACATTAAGCTACCCAGACGTTTAAAGCACATTTGCGTGGCTATAAACTACAGGCTGTTTGTCCTTTTGTCCAGGTTTTTAGTCGTGCGGTGCTAGAAACCGCATAGTCGAGTCTATCTGGCTCTACTGAACAGACCTGTTTCACATATTCGCTCATACGATTTATGGCTTATCAAAGGTAGAGCGGCTGTTTTTATAGCCTTCCGGACAGAGATGGAAGATTGTGACTTAGGACGTTGCCTGTTTTCCCAGTGGTCAATCATTGTGCTGTCCGGTTATCTTTTCCTATTGGCTTTGCCACTTTGTAGGCCGGCAGAGGGAAACCTTTCATTCTCCACATCACGTCCAAGTGCCAAGCCTAAATCCGGACAAATATAGGCGCCCACACCTAAGCATAATAAACGGTGGCTGCCCGGTGATGGATTAGCCGCTTGGGTTTGTTTGGCCAGCAGTGAGTGCTACGACAAACCTGCTTACAGAAGATGTGTATCGATTCAGCCTCACTCTCCGATTCCTTGCGCTTCAAAGAGCGTATGTTGTTCTAGGCGGCCGTGTTTCCTCACGGGGTTGTAGCCCTTGTTGGTAGCTGTGCATGCTCCCGCCTGGTCGATTAAAACAAAGAAAAATAATCTCCTCCCTCTGCACGGCAAGGCCTTGAACAGTCTGTCGCCAACTTCTCGCTAAAGAAAAATACTCAGTGCCTCCAAGAAACAAGATGAGAGACGGAAAACTACTGTATCTCTGAAGTTTTCCATTATTTCTTGGACTAAGAGGAGGTCCGTGCTTCAACAAGTCTGCAGGAGAAGGACAAACAGCCTTAGGTTAACGTGAAAGACAATTTTGGACTTTTTCTCTGCCTCCATTTATGATGAATTTTCCCATAATGTAAAGAGTAATGGTGTTTTCAAGTGACATAAAAAATAAAATAAATATTGGAGATGTTGTCTCAACAGTAATGACAAACCAGTCCTCAAAGAGATGTTACGTGTCTGAAGTGTGCCTGAAGCTATGCGGTCAATGTAGCTAAAGAAAGCTAATACCAGTTAGCATTGTGCTGCATACCTTATCCTCACACACTCGCCCCAAACTGTGTTAAGGTGTTCAGTCATCTGTAATAGACTCGCTTATGCAACTCCTGATGCCATAAACACGGACTAAAACGTGTTAGCGCCGCTTAAAACTGCCGTCTTGTGTTTGTACTTCAGACCAGGTTCATTGATAGCAGTGTCATACATTGTCAGAAACCGCATAGGCAAGTCTATCTGGCACCGCTGAACAGTTGTTTTAGTTACACAGTGTGCCTTAGGCCTGTTGCACACGTTCTCCGTGGCATTAGCAAAAACATCTTGACTGTCATTTTGCTGCCCGTGTTAACAGGTTGGAACGGCTGCTTCAGTTTCCCAGATGTGTTCCAGAAGTAGCGCTGCATCTAGAGAACAGGTGGGGGGCATGTTTTTCCTGCATTCCACACATTGCCGATAAATGCTGCCCAACAACCAGCCACCAAAGATTCTTTGGCCTACGTGAAGAGTTAACCCGCCCAGTGTAAGGTGTTGCCTTGGCCTCCAGATCTCAGCCTGATTGAGCATCGGTGGGACAACCCCCCCACCTCTCAACTTACAAGGATATGCTTGATCCACCTTGGTGCAGGGACCACAGCAGACCTTCAGAGGTCCTGTGGAGTCCTTGCCTTGATAGGTCTGAGCTGTTTTGGTGACAAGAGGAGGACCTACACAGTATTAGATAGGTGGTTTAAAAGTTATGGCTGATTGGTGTACAAACATCTCTAGAGGCAGCTAGAAACTACCAGTGGAAATGGAATTCTCTGTAGTTACATTTTTTTTTTGCTAAACTATAGGTTTTAATGCATCCATTCTTCTAAATTCTTCTAAATACTGGCGTGGAAGAAGGTGGTGGTGGGGGATGGGAAGGTTTATCACTCAGCTGAGAATGAGAACAAAGCGAAGGAAAACACTGGTGTGAAACTTTACACTTGGGGCCGAAGCGCTGCCCTCTAAACTGGTATGTGTGATACAAGCTGTCAGAGGGGTCAGCAGTAACGCGGGGATGTTTTCAACATCACCATCTCAGCAGTGCACTGAAAAAACCACCAGATGCATGGACTTCGTCTGGCTTTATCAGTCTCGAAAGTAGCTTACAGGCTAATAGGCTCCATTTATTTCATTTTGTAGCATCTACAAATACCTGTTTAAACTAAGGGGTGGAATTTGGTTGAATTTAGTAGAATTTTAGAGCATCTACACTGGACTGTCAAACATTCCCAGTCAGACTTGGCCTGCTCTCCACGTTCCATGTGTCTTTAAAGGGTCTGTATCATGGAAAACAATATTGTCTTTGATTTCTAGAACTACAAGTGATTGATGTGGTTACAGTTCATTGCCCAGCCCATAAAGTCCACAAATGGAAAGCTGCAAAAACTGCCTGGTTTAAATGAATTGTTTTTTGATGAGCCAGAATCAACATACATCAATTTCCACCAACAAAGCTTTAAGCCCGTCCATTCATTTGGTTGTCATTAGGAGTGTTTCAGCCTGGTCTCCTTCTTGAATACAGAGCATGGTAGGTCCAGTCTACTGAGGATTCCATACCAAGTCGCCATGGGTGCCAGAACCAGTGCATTAAGGGGGGGACATGACTCCCTCGTTTTTAAAAATCACTCGTTTCATCCCCCCATTTATCCACCCAGCGATTTGTATGAAGGAAACACGCGAGACGCTGAGTGAACCCCCCCCC
>JBBPCX010104032.1:0-22437 GCA_037974365.1 Hydrocynus forskahlii
GCTTGCTTTACGTACAGACAGGTGGACACGTCGTTGGTTACTTAGCAACCCAGTACGGAGTTCCCCAAGCCCTATGAGCGGAACACACAGCTCTAAGTCTGGCTGGTCTTCGCAGAGGTCAAGCATCCCATTACTTTTGTCCATAGCAGATTGCCGTTGCCATGGCACCCACAAAGTATCACCTGTGAGTCGTCTGTCTTTCAGTTAGGAGTCAAGTGTCTCTGCCTTGTGATTGGTGTTTGTGTCTTCCCTCCTCGTGTCTTCCTAGTTTAAAAGCCGGCGTGCAGTCACTGTCATCGTTCCGTGTCTGGTCTGCTAGTCCTCCTGCTCACCAAAAGAATGAGACGTCGTCTACCCTTCCTATCAAGTCAGTAATCTCTGAATGTGCTCACCCTCTCTCTCTCCCTGCCTCACAGAAGTAACCGGCTGGGCTGTCCCGTCAGGTGGTTGGGGAACCCGTGGGCTGCTGCGAGTAGTGGAGCTTCGGTTCCAGAGTTGTCTCAGGACCCCTAGACTGGGGTCTAGAAGTATCGGGTCCTGCCCTGCCAAAGGTGGACATACCTCACTGGCTGTAAGAAGGAGTGACCCTTATCCAAGAGCCCGGAGGAAGAGTCCTAAAGTGGAACGCTGTGGTTAATGACATTTGTGTTGTGGCTCCTACGGAGTGCTGGTTTGAGTTCCTCATTAAAACCTCAGTACTAATGGTGATTCCTGCATTTGCATCCCAACTTCTGAAATTTTTTATGTCAACTTTATTTATAATTTTGCGTGTAACAATGCAAAAACCATGCGAGTAATCTGATTTTATTTTTTTTGTTTTGCCCAGCATTTATTTATATATATATATATGTATGTATAATATGTGTGTGTGTGTGTGTGTGTGTGTGTGTCTGTGTTTTCACCACTGCCATGTAGATAACACAGCAGGTGGACACAGACAATATTTTGGCCAGACTTCCTGATATGCAGAATAATCACCTGAATGCTGCTCTCATTAAAGTAGGTGACTTTAATAATGAGCTCAGGCAGCCCATGCTGATCTTTTGTCAACATGTCATCTGCCCTACAAAAGATAACAAATAACATATTAGACTGCCACACACTGTTCCAAGCATGGGTACATGTCAGTTCTACAACCAGCGTCTGGAAAAAGTGTCCACGCCATCTTTCTGAACCCAGAATATAAACAAAGACAAGCTCGGGAAGCTCTGGTGATGAGGAAATTAAAGCAGGGATCTGCCTTATCAGAAATATAAGGTAATTAGGGTGTCAAGTAGTGGGAGTGGCTTCCACTCTCCCAGAAGTTTAAAAGGAGAAACATGGTTGCACTTTCAAGAAGTGCTCATACTTCCAATGTCTGCACTCAGCTTAGTATCCTTTCTTCTCGATTCTATATCACTTCTATTTTATTTAGATTGTTTATGTTTATAATTTTTGCTTTGCTTTTCAGCTGGCGGTTTGCCTTGCTAAAACAACAGAAAATCATATCCTGTCACAAAATCCTTTGTATACAAAGGCCTCAGCTGCAGGAGGTGAAAGCCTGCTAGGGGCAGGTCACGTGCTGAACCTCACCCATTTACTAATTCGTTGGGTTGGAGGTAAATGAGGGGCTGGTCAGAGTGACATTACGCAAGGGGTGCGGTCTGACCTGGAGGTACACCTCACTTGGTAATGTTTATCATGAGGGTAGGCCAGAGGTGACATTTCACAGAGGTGAAGTCTGATTCAAAGGTAAATCCCTCAAATGTTATCTTGCAGATAAAGATTGTCTCAAGATGTATCGTCTTTTAAGTGTTTGCTGGCTGATTAGCAAAAGCTTCAGTATGAAAGTTTAAACCAGGCATTGCCTTACAAGGCATTTGCCGTTTTATTAAATGGGTGCTTATCAGTGTGACAAAGATGGCTGAATATTTGCTAGTGTTCTAGTTCTAAAAGTAGAAAAGGACTCTGTGAGTATGAATGAATGTGTGTGAACTGACCCTAGCTCACTAAGCATATACAAATGAAGTTTGGGGTTCTGTAAAAAAAAAAAAAGGAACGTAAGTCAATCTAGTAGAGCAGTTAGGAAAAGTCTGGGATGTAATGTGTAATGTGTGTGAGCAAAAGGTGGAAATTAAGTTCAAATATATAAAATATATATATGGTATATGTCACGTCTGGTCCATTTCAGCCACACCTTCAACAGAACCAGTCGCCCAAGTATTAGGTGGCACTCAGCCCTGGGCATGTGTGTGTGAGGTCATGGCTTGTCTTACCAAGGCAACCCAGGTAAGAGTGAGGAGCTTCATCAGCTCATCAGTGGGGCACCTAACGAAAAGTCCACCCGTTTTATGTCTAGCTCAGTAATTGAGTTAACGGTCTGTGTTGTGTGATTGGCCGTGAATGTGAGTGCGTGTGTATATATAGCCCAGCCGATCCATAGAACCATTTCGTAATCACCTCAATCTTATTGTTCATCTCCAGTGTCAGTGGAGATCTCCATTTGGACTTTTTCGTAGACTGTGCTGATAACCAGTGCTTGTGTGTGTTTGTCTCCTCTCCTCTGTGTTCACAGGTGGGACACTAAGAGATTTGTCATATCAAGTGAACTCCATGGAGCGTGGAGTAAGAATTATGAGCCCCTGAAGGCAGTGGGGTCCATTGAGAAAAAAGGGCTGACTTCGTTTTGTGAGAGTCCTCTGGAGAGAAGGTCCTCCACGATCAGGACTAGTGCTCTGAGTTTCAGTTTAAGTGTGTGTGTGTGTGAAAACTTCTAATTAAAACACCTTCTGTTGGTACACTGGTTCCTGTGTGTGCGCGTCCTTTCCCCAGACCCAGCATGACTGTATATAAGATATAGTTATATATACAAATATATAAGACATAAAATATAAGTCATATAAGATATATGTATTTCTTTCAACATCTATAGATAATATTTAAATAATTTCTGTGTAAAGTAGTAGGACATGTAAATTTTGAAGACTACAGAAATGTAAATTTTGTAGTCATTAAGCAATTGGAGAGTGCAAAGCATTAATTGTGTCATGTCTGGGCTGTGCCCATTTGGCAGGGAGGCGCAGAAGCAGACGGACATTCTCTCTTTCTTGCCTTTATTCATAATACAAAATAAAGAGGCTCGATGGCCACCAAAACTCAAAACAGAATACAGGAACCAAACAGACACACTTATATGTACCGGATTGGAGAACCGACAATATGAAACACAAAGCAGGCACTTTTTATACAGGCACTGCAACACAAAACACATGATAACAATTGGTCTCATCCCTGGCAGCTGAGATCCCTCATTGCTTCCATTGGCCAGACAGGAGACCACACCCCCAGTCAACCTAAAAGTCTTTTTAAACAACAGCAGCCTCTGGTAGCTGCTGACTGGGGATGTGACAGAACCTCTGCCCCCAACGGCACCACTCCAGAACACCCAAACAGAGTCATCAGGCCAACACAAAGGAGGTGGCGGGGAGGAGGCGGGAAAACAAAAAAAGGGTTCCACTCGAGGGCCCCTCCCTACGTCCGGGGCGGCCCTCTTCCAGTCCAGGCTTCCCTCAGAGGTTCCCTCTGAAGTGGAACCCCTACTACCCCCAAAAAAAAATATTTAGGGGAAGTTCTCAGGCTTCTGACAGCACGCCCTCCCCAAAGACGTGGCTCCGAGCGTCAGGTGGTCCAGGTCCCTGCCAAGGATGTGGATGGGACGGCGGCGAGTACAGCGAGGTGGCGGGAGCCTCTGCAAGAGCTGGGGAAACAGGAACAGGGACTACAGGAACAGGAGCCACGGTAGGAACCGGGACCTCAGAAGGGAGAGCCACGGCTGGAGCCGGGGCCTCAGGAGCGGGAGCCACGGTTGGTACCAGGGCTTCAGGAGTGGAAGCCACGGCTGGAACCGGAGCCTCAGGATCGGGAGCCACGGCTGGAAACTTGGCCTCAGGACCCGGGGCCTCAGGAACAGGAGCTTCTTTGGAGACTAAGCCCTCAGGGCGGATGGGACAAGGTGGCAGGAGCCTCTGCAAGAGCTGGGGACACAGGAACAGGGACCATAGAAGCAGGGGCCACGGCAAGAGCCGGGACCTCAGGAACAGGAGCCTCTGTGGAGATTGGGCCCTCAGGAGCAGGGGCCATGGCTGGAACCAGGGCCTCAGGAGCTGGTGCTACTGCAGGATCCAGAGCCTCAGGGACAGGAACCGGGAATAGATCCATGGCTTCAGGAACAGGGACCGGGTCTGGTGCTGGGGCCTCAGGAGTGTAGCGGGCTGGAGCTTTTGGGGGTCTACTCTAGCTGCCCCCTCTAGGGCTTTGGCTATTCCTGCTGCCTTCTCTGTGGCTTTAGCTATGCTCACTGCCTCTTTTGGGGCCTCAGTTATGCTCGCTGTCTTCCCTGGGGTTTGAGCTATGCTAGCTGCCCTCCCTTGGGCTTTAGCTATGCTCACTGCCTCCTCTGGGGCCTCAGCTACGCTTGTTGTCACCTCTGGGGCTTGAGCTAGGCTAGCTGCCCTCTCTGGGGCTTTAACTATGCTCACTACCCACTCTGGAGCTTTAGCTATGCTCACTGCCTCCTCCAGGGCCTTAGCTATGCTAGCTGCCCCCCCACGGAGGCTTTAGCTATGCTCACCTCCACCTCTGGGGCCTCAGCTACCCTCGCTGTCACCTCTGAGGCTTGAACTATGCTCCCTGCCCCCTCTGGGGCTTTAGCTATGCTCACTGCCTCCTCTGGGGTCTAAGCTAGGCTAGCTGCCTCCTCTGGGGCTTTAGCTCTAACCTCCCCCTCTAATGCCAGGACAGGTTGCCTTCGTGGGGCCGGAAGTGGAGGCTGGAGCTGCCATGTAGCCAGCGTGGAAGGCCGAAGCTGCCTGGGTGCCGGGACTGGAGGCTGAAGCAGCAGGCGGGGCCGGCGTGAGAGCCATCTGGGCGCTGGGACCGGAACCTCAGGTGCGCAGTGGGCCTCAGGAACCAGGGCCTGAAGCTGCTGAGGGGCCAGCATGGGAGGCCGAAGCTGTCTGGGAGCCGGAACAGGGGGCTGCATCTGCCATGGGGCCGGTGTTTCTTGGCCTTGGAGCACGGCGGCTTGGCTCTGTGCCGCCGCAGCTCTGGAGAAGGAGCTGCAGGACTCGTGAGCAGAGCTTCCTTGTCCTCGTCCTCAACCGCCCAGTAGCTTGGTGTTTGAAAACCAACTCGTTTTCATAGGCTCAGCTCCAAGAGTCCATATCCCAGTCTGCTGCGCCTTTGTCTGGGGTCAGTTCTTCTGTCACGTCTGGGCTGTGCCCATTCAGCTGGGAGGCGCAGAAGCAGACGGACATTCTCTCTTTCTTGCCTTTATTTATAATAATACAAAATAAAGAGGCTCGATGGCCACCAAAACTCAAAACAGAATGCAGGAACCAAACAGACACCACTCATATGCACCGTGTTGGAGAACCAACAAACACAAAGCAGGCACTATTTATACAGGCACTGCAACACAAAACGCATGATAACAATTGGTCTCATCCCTGGCAGCTGAGATCCCTCATTGCTTCCATTGGCCAGAGATAAGACCACACCCCCAGTCAACCTAAAAGTCCTTTTAAACAACAGCGGCTTCTAGTGGACGCTGACTGGGGATGTGACAAATTGATAATAGTAGAAAATTAATTAAATAAATAAGTAGATAGGGAAAAAGTATAATCTAAAGAAGAAAAAAAGTAAAAGACAGTCAAAACATAAAATTAATACGGACTGGCATAAATCAAAGGTTAAAATGACAAACAAGAAAAAAGAACAAAAAAGGGACGAGAAGGCACGCAAAGTAAAACTCTAGTTGATAAAAAATATGTAAAGGAAATCCCGTGTGAAAGGACAGGTTTTAAAAAGTAATAAAAAATGAACAGAGCAAACTAAAAATTGCAAATCGATTGACTGGCTGAAGGCTCAACCTCTGTAAGTTTGTGTGAGGCCATGAAGGTATTAATCCTAAACTTTAAGCCTAAAAACAAATAAATAAAAAGGGTAAAAAGAAAAAAAAGAAAGGAGAGGATAAGCTGCGAACTTTATTATTTAAAAAGTTTAAAGTTGATCAGAAAAAAGAAAGGAAAAAAAACAAGAAACAAAAGGAAGACAGAAATCCACCGCCCTATGTGGAACAATACCAACTAATTAAGAGTACATATCCTCTAGACAGGTTTCAGTGTCCAATTGGGTTTAAGGCAGAAATCCTCAGCATAGGGCAGGAACAGGACCTGGAGGGGTTGGTCACAGGCTTGCCCAAAGTTCATGATGGGGCTCCAAAGTAGATATGGGGTTTGAAAAACTCACATTGCATGTGATTCATGCAGTCAAGAAACACAAAGAAAATGAGAAGAGACTCCAGAAGCAAGAGAGAGTGCGAAAGAAGGTAGCACTCCAGCTGGAAGAACTGTCTGGAAGAAGAAACAAAAAGCTGAGAATGTGCAGGCTCCTGTTGTGAGTTGAGAAGGCACACAGGCTCTGTAAGCGGCAACAAGTATGAAACTGGCATCACAGATGAACCAAGTTCCAGTACAGCAAGCTCTAGCTGACAGACAAATACTGCAACTGACCACACCACAAACAGCATCTACAGCTTCAGTCACTCTAGTTTGTAACCAGCACCCCTGGAATTGGAGGTGACAGAGCCAAGGATAGCAACAAACCATACCTGGAATGTGCTAGAGATGCAAGCAGCCTGGACAAGCAGAAGAGATTAAACCCATTGCAGGACCCCAATGGGCAGAGGGAACCACAAGCCTAGTTGCCACTCTAAGGTCAGAACTGTAAACCAGAATCTGGTTCCTGCAATTACTGGGGTAAATCCAAATTATGACCAAGGTCCAGTAAATTCATGGGTCAGGCCAAATCAAAATTTTAGATATACATTATGTGGGGATGTGACTGGGGATGTGACAAATTGATAATAGTAGAAAATTAATTAAATAAATAAGTAGATAGGGAAAAAGTATAATCTAAAGAAGAAAAAAAGTAAAAGACAGTCAAAACATAAAATTAATACGGACTGGCATAAATCAAAGGTTAAAATGACAAACAAGAAAAAAGAACAAAAAAGGGACGAGAAGGCACGCAAAGTAAAACTCTAGTTGATAAAAAATATGCATTATGTAAATTAGGAATTCAAATTCAGTGTACATCTGATGAAAGGTATATGAATGAGTTAGCAGTAGTTAAGCAATTAAATACATTAGTTAAGGGGAAAACAAATGTATATTGGTTAGAAGACAAAGGAGTAAAGAAATAAGTATAGAGAATAATAAAACGATGGGGGTAACAGATAATGGCATAAAACACCCTATTAGAGGTAGGCTATCCAAGATCACCATATCATTGTGCACAATAATGAAAAAAAAATTGTGACACCATCAGTTTGGCAAACCCACAAGAAATTATAATAATGCCCTAAAATGAATCAAGCCGTGGAAGCAAGCAGTTAAAATAACTCACTAATCTCAGATTATCAGCTGCTTCAGGAAATGATAGATCAGAGGAGTTATAGTTAAAGCATGACACAGATGTAGGGTTGCTAAAGTCTGCCAACCCAAGGAGTATTAAATTAAACATGGTGTGTGTTTGACCAAACAAACACAATATCCATTAAAACCAGAAACAGAGATGGAAACTGGGAAACATAGTAGAGGGACTTCTAAAGGCAGAAGTGCTAATGGAACTATATAGTCCATGTCATAATCAGATTTTTCCTGTTTAGAAAGCAGATAAATTCAAGTAGTATGTGATCTCAGAGTGGTAAATGAGAAGATAGGTAAGAGTGCCTAATTCTCATACACTACTTACAAATGTATCGCCTGATGCTAAATGTTTCACCGTGACTGATCTCTGTTCTGCTTTTTCCAGTGTTCCACTACCTGAAGAGTGAAGATATTTGTTTGCTTACACATACCCAAGGTAAACAATATAGTTATAACAGGTTGCCACAAGGCTTTAAGTAGTCACCACATATTTTTAACCAGGTCTTGAGGAAGGACCTAGAGGAAGCAAATTTAAACAGTACTGTATCATAGTATGTCGATTATTTAATATTCTGTTCCCCAAACTTGGAACAATGCCATTCAGATTTTTATACAAATTCTTAAGCAATTAGCACAGGGGGGACACAAAATTTCACAGTTCAAATTTATAATACTATTTAACATGTGTAGAGTATTTGAGGAGAATTATAGCACAATACTGTCACAGTAAGCATCACAATTAGAAGGGATTAGCAAAGCTCCAGACCTAATGCAGTTAAGACAGCACCATTGAGAAATATGATAACAGAAGTAGGAACAAGAACATTAAATGCTCTTTTAACATGGACACCAAATGCACATATAGACTTTGAGTCATTAAAATGGGAAATGTAGACAGCACCAGCTTTGGCAATACCTAATTATTCTAAACCTATTTATCTATATGCAGTAAACAGTTGCACTAATTATGCATCAGTAGTCCTAATGCATCAGTAGTTCCTAGTGGTAGGAAAAACAATCTATTGCGTACTGTAATACCAGATGGAGTGACCTAAATTGTGGCCCCCATGTTATCAAGATTTAGCTGCTGTATATTATACTTACGAGACAGCTTCAGCTTTAACTATGGGTTATCTGATCATTATTTACTTTCACCATAAAATCATAGAGATGATTGAAAATGGAAGACACAAGCTTGTTGTTTACAATATACTTGTTTATTGATTTAGCCATATATATTCTTAAGCGATGCTCAATTGTAAATTCCACAGAAACAATACCTTTAAAGTTTGAAGGAAAATCACACAATTGTGTAGCAGATTCACTAACTTTTTCTAAAAACTTAGATCTGATTTAGAGTCGGACCCTATATCAATAGCGCAAATAAGATTTTGTAAGGGGTTTATGTTTTAAAATCATTTGGGAAATCATACGGGCTATGTAAGAATTGAAAAGGGTGAAGGAGATTATTTTTTATAATAAAGCTGAAAGCGTGTAAATTAGCTAGCACTAGCTAGCAGTGCCATCCAAAGTGCAGGTTCGGAAAATGTGGTAAAGTTTTTCTCAAAGAAAAGTGATCCCAGGATGTGGAATCCCTTCTGAAATTAGTTCAGACAATGGTTTTGTGTTTATACAACACACAGTAAAAAGGGAGAAGCAATTAATCAATTAAGAATCAAACAGTGATTAAAATGTGTGTATCACCCTCAATCACAAGGAATGATTGAAAGAGTGAAAGGGACTTTGAGAGTTAAGCTGAATAAAATTTGCACTGAAACAAGGCTGAATTGGGTAAATGCCTTACCTTTAGCTCCAATGCATTATCGCATGCTAACTAATATGAGCATGCATTTAACACCGCATGAAATGCTTACGGGTCGACCCATGTAAATTCATTTCTTGAGAGAGTACCTTATCAGGGCTCTCCGTTCAAGCATTTGCAACAAAAACTAAGAAAGTGCATCACGCTACATGCTGAGGTCCTGCAAAGCAACCCAAGGGAACAGAGGGCAGCCGAAAGAAGATGGAGGAAAATGCTTCCGAACATTGACCTCATTGCTCTTTTATCCAAATTTGCCATTTATTTAACTTCTGCAGTCTTTCTTCTACACAATCAAGTTTGAAGAATCAGCATGCAACCTTCACAAGCTTTTTGCCACCTTTTAATTTCTTCTTAAATCTCCCAGTTTCTCCAACTCTCACCAGAAGATTTCACCAAGTTTTTCACTGAGAAGTCTGACTATATTAGAAGATCCTATCCTCTAATCATCAAGCCACCTGCCAGCCAGAGACCATCCCATGCTGCCCAGTTTCTTGGCTTCCCTACGCTCTCTCTTGAGGAAGTGTCACTACTCCTGATGTCCAGCAAACCCATTATGTCTCCACTTGATCCTATCCCATCAAGCACGCTCCAGATGATAACTTCATATCTCATCCCGCTTATTGCCTACGTTATCAATTTCTCCTTAATGACTGGTTATGTCCCCTTTGCCTTCAAGTCTGCAGTAGTCACACCAATTCTAAAGAAACCCACACAGGACTCTTCAGACGTCAACAACTACAAACTGGTATCTCTTCTCTCCTTCCTTTCCAAAGTCTTGGAACGTGCTGTATATAACCCACTCAACTTCATTATTTGTCAAAATAGGCTTCAGGACCCTCACCTGTCCGGGTTAAAGGCTGCACACTCTACTGAAACTAGTCTACTTGCCGTCTCTGAAGAACTTTATGCAGGTAGATCAGCCAACCTGTCTTCTGTCTGCTTGTCCAAGAAATTTGTCCACTGGTGTTCCACAGGGCTCGGTCCTCCGACCACTTCACTTTTCTTTATATACTGGTTCTCTTGGGGATGTAATAGCCTTACATGTTTTTTCCTATAATTTTTATGCAGATGACACTCAACTTATTCTTCCCCTCCAATGACGATCAGGTCTTAACCCACATCTCGGACTGTCTGGCTGACATCTCTTGTATGGCGGCCCACCATCTCAAGCTGAATCCCAGCAAGACTGCGCTTCTCTTCATCAAAGAGAGTCCATCTCCATGCCATTTCTTTTGGGAACTTGGTTACTGTGCTGCCATGCTAGATGTGTCATTCTCGCTGCAGGTTGAAAACATCTCCGGGACGTGCAGATACCTTCTTTACAACATCAGAAGAATCCGACCCTTTCTCATCACGGAAGTTAAGCAGTTACTTTGCAGGTCATCTCTAAACTGGATTACAACTCTCTACTGGCTGGACTCTGAAGAGGGATTTTACTGATCTATGGTGATTGGCTTGGCATAATTATATGGGTTTTAATGTAAAATCCTCCACAGTTAAGTTTAAACTCATATCTGAGCAAAAGCCCCTGTATGAGCAGTCTGAATTCAGTGAACTCCCTCAGAAGCTGGATAGGGAAGGGAGGGCCCTTGCCAGGTGCACAGTTTGAACTCAAGTAGCCTGTAAGGTGCCCAGTTGAACTCTAAATGAACTGTCAGGGCAAGAATAGAAGATGGCCGTAATCTTATAAGTGTAAAATGGCTGCGATGATGACATAATGCGCAGATGTCCAGACTGGATGCCAAGAAAAGGGGGGTTAAGCAGAATCAGATAAGGCGCATGTCCAGAAAGCCATTAGTAGGGGAGTTACTCAAAAGAGTGATAAATTTCATTGGTCAAAGAAGAACTGGAGGTGTCACTGAAATATGAATCAGAAGATGACATAATCTGTAATAATTGGTTGAAACAAACAGGGAGGAAACTCCCAATATTTTCTATAGGCACAACAAAGCTGAAGAGAGAAGGAGATTGGCCTTTATTGGGTAAAAAACAAGCAGGTGGTCCTAAACAACACTGTGGGGAGTGTTGAAAAGAATGAATGTATGAATATTGACGATGTATAAAAACTCATCCACAGAGGGAGAGAGCAGAGCATGTGAGAGAAAACTGGAAGAAGCGCAGTGACCTGCTGTGACCTTGAATAAATCAGCAACATCACATCTCTCTGACTCCGTTTGATTTTTGGACTTAGAAAAAGTTTGGGACTTAGAATAATTCTGAAGTTTCAGCTTCGATCACTTGCTTCTACAAATCCCACAGAAGTGAGCAATGATACCACTTCAGCTGATTCAGAATGCAGCTGCTAGGTTAGTCTTCAATGTTTCATAATTCTCACACACAACACAGCCACTAAGGAACCTACACTGGCTCCCTGTGGAAAAGTAACTGTAAATCTGACTAATGTCTTCAGTTTAATATTCAAGGAGTCTCAGCACATTGTTTTCTCTTGTTCCAGCATGACCCTCATGGCACCCAGTGCTTCTTCGGCTTCCTCCATCAGTGCCTCACCAGAATATTACCTTCTCCCTTATATTATTATATCTCCTTCTCCCACCATCTCACCTGCCAGAACCTCCTCCCCTTTTCCTCTGGTTGATGATGACTCTGACACCCACAGACCATCCATCACATTCTCTGAGGACTGAGGAGAGAACTACGCAGACTCCATCCTGCCAAGGCACCAGGCCCAGATAGTATGAGCCTACAGGTACTCAAGTTGTTCGCCTCCCAGCTATGTGGCGTACTGCTGAAGATCTTCAGCTTGAGTCTCAGTATCAAGAAAGTACCTGTGGTGTGGAAAACACTGTGTCTGCTTCTGTACCCCAGTGTTCCACTGGACTACAGACCAGTTGCACTCACCTCACACAGCATGAAGGTGGCCAGGTGTGGCCTGATACAACTGGAATATTAATTAGTGATGACTGATCTTTTAATTATTGGCAGAATCAAGGAAAGGTGGAGAAATGAAAATAAGGTGGACCTTATTGGTGGCGGATCAGAGGGTTGAATTTAAAAAGAGTGTGTCCTCTGTGCAGACCGGCTGGAGAGCAATGTTGCATCTTTCTGACTCTGTTTGATTTCTTGACTTAGAAAATGTTTCAGACTAAGACCCTCGCTCCAATTCTCCATGACAGGAGTAAACTGTCTGCTGTGTAGGTTCATGCTCTCTCAGTTTTGTGGATTACAAACTGCCTGAAAGGCCACAGTACATGCAACTATAGGGCTGTGTGTCGGACACAGTACTGTGTACTACTGGAACTACTCAGGAATAATTTCTGTCACCATCTCTCTTCACCCTTTATATATCTACTTTCAAATACAACACAGAGGGCTGCCATCTGCAGAAATTCTCAGATGACTCAGCGATAGTCGGATTTATCAGGAATGGGGATGATTCAGGATCTAGGATAGCTTTGGACAGTTTTGTAGACTGGTGTAAGCTGAATCAACTGCAACTCAACATCACCAAGAATAAAGGACTTCTGGTGGACCCGAGAAGATCACATTCTCCTTTTAAAGTCTCCAACGCCATGTTGCAGATGTTTTATGAGTCTGTAGTGGCAGTTACCACAAGACTCAACAAGCCGATCAGAAGAGCAAGCTCAGTGATAAGGAACTTTGAAATTGGACAGTGGACAATTGGACAATGCTGATCAAATATTCCACAATGTTGTTGCTGAACTGAGAAGCCCTTTAAGCCACAGACTCAGCAGCATAAAATGCTCCACTGAATGCCATAAAATCCTTCCTCCCCATTGCACTCAGACTCTATAACTCCCTCTGTCACACATCCACAATCTAATCTGTGCAATAACCTGATGCCACTCAGATATACAATTTCTTGTTAGGTTCTTACTATGTGCAATAGTCTTATCATGTGCAACATCACTACTTTTGTCAATGAGACTTAACAACTACTTATCTCTATTATGTATAATAATGGACTCGGTATAATGTAACCCATACATTACTTAGCAGGAAGTCACTTATTTACAACACTTATCCTCAGCATTTTGTGTTTATGGCATAGTGTATTTCATACAGAGTATTTTTCTGCATAGTTTTATTTGACTTTTATTTTAGACTTTATTTTATGCTTTATATCATTCTTGTCTTTGTGACAGTTTCCTCCAGGATCAATAAACTTTTTTGATTCTGATTCTGATTATAGATTTTACTGGCTTCTGTTACGCACACCAGTCATGTGATGCCCACGGGGCACTGGAAATGAGGCACGTCACGTGGTCTATAAACAAGGAAGTAGTAAGAAACCAGTGCCCTCCTCAAGAGTCCATGCCCTCCTTGTCTCATCTCCAACTGGTACCGTGAGTACTCCAGTTCTTTATTAGCGTTTATATACAGGAGGTCACCGGGCTGCAGCAGGCTCTCCAAGAGACATTCGTGGTTTGAGGACAGTTAGAACAGTTCCACCAGCAGCTCGCAGCTCTGGATCAGTCCCATCAGGAGCTAACCGCTGAAGGCAGTGGTCCGATCCTGCCGCTCTCCCGGTCATGAACCCAAGATTGCACTCTCTGATAAATGGAACAGTGTAGATGGGAAGTGCAAGGTCTTTTTAACTAACGTCAATCTTGTTTTTGAGTTCCTGTCATCCCGTTAGCACTCGGATCGCACTTCTCGTCTCCACGGCGGTCTAAGATCTAATAGTGACGTCATCTACTCCTATCCGGATTTTACGACTCAGCTCAGGGCCGCCTTCCAGCATACAGACAGCGAGGTGGAGACCAACTCTCACTTATACCATCTGTGGAAGGGAGAGTGTTTGGTGAGCCACTATGTGGCAGAGTTTCATATCCTGGTGGTGCAGGACTCAGTGGGGCGACTCAGCTCTCTATGAGGGGTTGGCTAATCGTATGAAGGACAAGGTGAGAGCTATCCTCCATGTTAGAAGGCCTGATCCAGCTGTGTCTCTGTGTCGATCAAAGAATGAGCTCTCGCCCCAAGCCTGCCCCTCGTACCCTACCACCAGCAAGTCCCCGGCCCAAGGCCACCACCCATCCAGTGGACCGCCCCGGAGCCAGGGAACCCATGCAAATAGGATGCGCCTTCCTAACTCCTGTGGAGAGGACGGTCCTAAAGAGGTTGCTGGCTCACCAGCTGTTCTGTCACCACCAAAGCCACTCAAGCCTTCCCCCACCTCTGTCACCTTTTCACCACAGCACCCATCCTGCTCCATCCGCATCCATCCAAGTCATTCGTTGTGGAAGTGGACGCCTCCGATGTGGGCATGGAAGCCATCCTGTCACGATGCAGTCCAGACCAGAAACTGTACCCATGCAGTTTCTTCTCCAGAAAATTCAATCCCACTCAGCAGCGATAGGGGTAGGGGACCGTGAGCTGCTGGCCATCAAGCAAGCACTGGAAGAATGGCATCACTGGCTCCAGGGAGCGGGTAACCCATTTACGGTCTGAACCGACCACCAGAACCTAATTTCCAGCCAACAAAATAAACAACTCAACCCCAGGCAGGCACATTGGGCACTGTTCTTTGAACAGTTTAACTTCCAACTATCTTACACGGCATATGTCACACGGTAAATAAGCAAGGTTTTAAGAAAACAGTGCTCAGACACTGAGTCCATGACCTCCTTGTCTCATCTCATCTCCAGCTGGTACTGTGAGTACTCCAGTTCTTTATTACCATTTATATACACTGTTTGTGTGTGTGAGATTGCGGATTCCTGGTGGGAATCTGCTGAGAGTGTTCTCAGAACAACTGCGTGGTTTACCGACTCTGTCATGATAAATCCGCGACTGGGTTCATCCACCACATTACACTGGGCAAACGGTTTGGCCAGGTTCGTGACAGCTTCTAAGAATTGATAAAGGATTTGATTTTTTTCCACCTTCTGACTTGTGCTTGTCCAAAATTTTATTTTTGAGAACTTCTGACAGTGCCTTGCCACCCATAGTTGGTTGATTGCTTTCAGTTGCACTACAAAGCACTGGAATACTCCAGGAATAGCTGTTTTTATACTAAACAATCAAAATGACAATTGATCACAAGTGGAAGCCAATTAGCTTAGTGTACAATGGAGAAAATGATTGCTTACACCTGACTGATTTTATCATTATAAAGGAGGTGATCCTTTATCTTTTTAACAATTCTCATCCTGCTTTTTTTATTTTTTGGTTTCATATGTGCTGTCATTTCTTTCCCTTTAATGTTATAAGTAGCACTGTGTAAATACAGCAGTATTTTTTCTGTACCTTTCTGTAATTTCTAGACCTACTTGTTTGGTCCTTTTACAACCTTGCATTTTATGTTGTAAGTTTTGTTCTGTTTGCCACATTAGGCTGTCAGATTTTTTTGTATTCTTATTGTTTTCCTAATTTTGTGTTTATTGACCACCCTCCTGTGGTCCTTGAATTCACTAGTTCTATGAGATAAGATATTTAATTGTATAATATTTCACCTATCTTGCTTTTAGACTATTCATGAGTGGGGCCAAGTACAATATTTTATTTCAAATTTTATTTTATGTTGTGCATTGTCTGAATGCAAAATAAATAATTTCAGAGTTTTGTAACAGATTTATTCTTTTAGTAATTTAATATAAAATAATTTCTTTCGGTTTTTGGTTTTGGTTTTCAGCCAAGTGTTTCCTCATTTTCGGTTTTCGGTTTCAGTCCAAAAATATAATTTCAGTGCATCCCTAATTTTTACAGTTTTTCCAATCACTTTTTACTAGTTACAGAACTTTGATGTCATTTTTCAAAACTCTAGTCACAAAACGCACAACGGATGATCAAAATGCACATTTTCCAGAACACTTAACCTGTTTTTCAATAGCTTGGACTCAATACACATAAAACAAATATCACTTGTTAGTTGAACTTAGTTCTGAACACAATTGAATATCAAAGTATTTCCATTTCATAATAAAATTCACACTGCATTTGAGATGACTGTCTACTCATTTTGTTACAGTGATATATATCCCAAGTTAACATCAGAAAAGTATCACCATAACGAGATCCACTGATGCCAATTCGTTACTGGTGATCAATTTCACTTTGTGGAATCCACAGTGACACTGAAATACTAGAAAATGGAGCAGGCAAGTGGTCAAGTAGGATGAGGGAGGCACAGTGCTCATAGGACTTGCGGGGAGAGGTGGTCATCTGAGAGTTGGTCATGGGCTTCATCTTAGAGGAGGACTTGGGCCTTGTCAGAGAGGAAAGAGTAACCATGGTCATGGACAAGGTAACAGACCAAGACAGCAGCAGCAACAGCATAGAGTATCTCATGAGATCAGAGCAATGGTTGTAGACCTGGTAATAAATTATGGCATGACAATGACTAAGGCAGCTTGAATGTTTCAACCAAATCTCAGAAGATCAACTGTGGTCTCAATCATCAGAACCTTCAGCAATGAGAACCGGTAAGTCTTCAATATGCACTACAATTAACAACACAGTACTGTAGGCCACTCTTAGCTGTCAGATGACTGTATACTGCATGCCATAGTTATGTGACCATGTAAATGTGTTTTACAGTTTGAAGTCTATTTTCTCCTGTAATTTTTCCCACAAAATAGAAACTAAACCAAACAGAGCCAGAGGCAGTCTCCTAAATGACGAACAAGAGTGGGCTGTGGTCAACTTGGTCCGTTCAACAAATGACATTGAAGGCACCAAATTTTCATGAAATGGATGTACGATGTGCTGTTTGAGAGAAATACAGATACAGTGAAGCAACTGAGGATTGAGTATGTTCATGTATGTTCAGTTTCATGATGCCTGTTAGTGAAAGATTCACCATCATTGTACTGTAATCATTACTTCTCTTTTCATCATGTTTTTTACTTAGAGAGTGATGGCCCTGGATTCCAATGATAAACCATGAATTCATTTTTGTGAATCAGACAGGCTTCAACTTGGCCAAGAGAAGCAGGAGAGGTCGGAATTTCACTGGGCAACCATCGAAGTACATGGACATCATGGGGCCAACATCACCATGTGTGCGCCTTTATCAGAAGATGGTTTTGTCATACTGGTATGATGGTGGAGGATTTAAAAATACAGGGTACTACTGCCTGGGATAGTGACAGGTTGAAGATGAGTGAGCCCTTTTTGCTGCTCTGATGGACTTCTGCAGCTCATAGCGGGCTCTCTTATACTCCACATGATCTCCTGCCTTGAAGGCCTCCCTCCACTCCCTGATTTTCTGTTTAATGTCCCCATTAAACCAGGGTTTTTGGTTGGGGAACCTGCGCACAGTCCTGGGAGGGACACATTTCGATGTACACACGTACAGCTTATGTAGTCACTCACAGTCTCTGTGTATTCGTGGATGTCGTTAGTGGCCTCTTTGAAAGTGCTCCAGTCTGTAGCCTCTAAGCAGCCCTGCAGGCTAGCTTTTGCACCATCAGTCCATGTGTTAATGGTCCTGACTATGACTGGATTTGTCTTGAGCCTCTTGATATAGATGGGTTTTAGCCAGATTGCCAGGTTATCAGACTTTCCAAAATGAGGTTTTGGTTCAGCTGAAAAGGTGTTTCTGATATTGCTGTAGCAGTGATCCAGTGTTTTATTTCCCCTGGTGGGGAAGGTCACAAACTGATGCAGTTTAGGCATGTTTTTTCAGAGATTGCAGTGATTAAAATCTCCTAGAATAATTACAGCAGCATTAGGATATTTTGTTTTCATGCTCGTTGATCATATCGTGTAGCTCCTTCAGTGCAACCTCCTCCTTAGCGGAGGGGGGGATATACGCGATACACAATGATGCACTGCAGTTCTCTGGGCAGATAAAATGGCCTTAGCTTCAATGTCAGAAATTCCACATTTTCAGAACAGGATTTAGAAGTGATCTTACAGTCAGTACATCACAATTGTTTGACGAGGGCAGCTGTTCCTCCGCCGCGAGTCTTGCCGCTATCTGCAGCGCATCGGTCCTCTCTGAAGGCCGTGTAGCTGTCTGGTGTTATTGCTGCATCGTATGTCCTCTCCTGCAGACAAGTTTCACTGAAACACAGTATAGAGCGATCCTGAATTTCCCTCTGCATGGAAACCCGAGCATGGAGTTCGTCCATTTTATTTTCCAGAGACTGGATGTTTGCAAACAGAATGACCGGGAGAGTTAGCCTTCCATTGCTAACCAAGTGCCGGAGCCTTCGGTCAGCTCCTCCCTGTCTGCCACGCCTCCGCTTCGGCTTGCTGTTCGCAGGAGAGCTCCCTACTGGGGGCTGGCCTAACGTCGAGTCAGCATAGCATGTTAGCTCAGGGTAGGATTCCAGCGAGATCGGATCGAAAAGTCCAAAATTACTGCGCTCTCTCAGTTTTAATAAGTTCACCCAATCATAGAAAGCTTTTGCAGTGCGTCCCTTAACTCGGCACAGAAAAGTAATAATAAGAGAAAATAAATGATTAACTTGACTTAGAGCGCTCCGCAACATCGCCCTCTGGGGAGCGCCATCTTGGAACCATTTTAGCAGAAATCTGGTAGCCTAGTGGTTAGGGCATTTGCCCTGCACTCAGGATGTCATGGATTTGATTCCCA
Organism: Hydrocynus forskahlii; assembly: GCA_037974365.1. Lineage (NCBI taxonomy): Eukaryota > Metazoa > Chordata > Actinopteri > Characiformes > Alestidae > Hydrocynus > Hydrocynus forskahlii. The sequence continues at coordinate 18,815 of JBBPCX010104032.1, forward strand.
AGACTGATAAGCACCTTTGGAGGTACCCTTGAGCAAGGCACCATCCCCACACACTGCTCCCAGGGTGCTGTGTTCCTGGTTGCCCACTGCTTCACTTGGTGAATGGGTAAAATGCTGAGGAAGAATTTTGTGCTGTTCACACTGTGTGCTGTGGTGTGATCACGTATGACAAAATGGTCATTTTCACTTTCAACTTTTTAATGTAATACTTTTTAAGTATATGTCTATTTTTTATTCACTGTATAATATCTCTTAAGACATATAAACATCTGTTTATCCATCCCTGATGCCTTGTGAATGTCTTTTTATTCTTGAGAACATTGCAGAAATTTTGGGGTGCTGACGGGATTCCGCGCCGGCCCAAAATTACCTGGCCGGCCGGTTTATCTAAACCACACACCACAACAATATTTAGAATGAGTGCACGCAGCAAAAGTGTGCGCGCAGCAAATGTGCCCAGGTAGAAACGTTCCAGTGTAGGAAAAAAAAATAGCAACGACTGTGATGTGGTGCTTGGGGTGGCCAATAGGGTGGCCAGGATTCACCGTGGAGTGGCCATGGCCACCCCCGGCCACCCCACAGCTCTGCCCTTGGACAAGAACCAATAAACAAACACAATCACTCAACATAAACTCAACTCAGCTGTGATTACTACATTCCTCAACACCCAGTGAACCCTGTCTAACAATACAATAGTGGCCTCTAACGGCCTCTCACAGTACCTATACCTGGACCTGACAATACCCCCCCTTCAAAGTGCACCTCCGAAGTGCCAACAGGCTCCCACAACACTCTAAAGGTGGAGGAGGGGGTGGTGAAGGCAAAGGGCAGCGCCCCCTGAGCCCCACCCAACCGTGTCTCACTAGACACCCTCCTGGCCGGCACTCCACACGGCCAGGGCGGTCCGGGTGGGTCTCGTGGGATGCTCCCCTTTGAGAGTCCCATTCACCACACTTGGAGCTCCCTTCTGGGAGCCCCTCACTGTTCTTGTCAGGTGCAGAGCCCCCTACTGAGAGCTCTTCACTGTCCTCTGGCATGGAGCCCCCTACCGGGAGCCTATCCTTGTTCTTGTCCGGGATGGAGTCCCTCATCAGGAGCCCCCCACTGTCCTTGGGGGTGGACCCCCTTTCCGGTTGCCCACTGTCCTTTGGTGTGGAGCCCCCTACCGGGAGCTTCTTCTTGCTCTCTTGGGTACGGCACCCTCCTGTAAGTCCTTCAGCAGGTAACCCCTGACTGTCCTTGGAAGCGGAGCCCCCTACTGGAAGCCCTTCACCTGGGAACCCCTCACTGTACTTGGAGGTAGAGCCCTCTACACGGAGCTCCTCCTTGCTCTTTTGGACAAGGCCTCCTCCTGGGAATCCTTCAGTAGGGAGTCTCTTGCCACCCCTTGGCCTCAAAGACCGGTTTTCTCCTTGAAGGCCCCTCAGATGCAAATTGTCTTACCCTCAGAATCACAATAGCTCCCCATGAAACATTTATACTGCTTATTTGTTAAGCTTCCAGCTTGCCCTCCTTCAGCAGAGAGGAACTTTTACTGATCTGACAATCCACTTGGAAAACATTTTCCCTGTCTTTCACTTAACCAGAGAATTTTGCAAAACTTTATGGGATTAGCAAGAGATGCTGACAAGGGAAGTGTCCCAGAGTATGAATTCAGACTGCTCTCCCTTCAATACACCTGGCAAATGTTCACTCTCTGTCCAATAAGATGGATGAACTGCTATTGTTCTTCCTAAGTATTATTATTATTTTATTCCACCTGTTTTTTCCACCTGTTGATGGCAGCAGATTTTTATTAAGAATGTCTTGGTACATTTTTCCATTCATCCTTCCTTCAGTTATATGAAGCATGCCAGTGCTGTATGCTGAAAAAATGGCCCCACACCATGATGTTCCCAACTCCAAATTTCACTGTTGGTATGGTATTTTGGGGGTGATATGCAGTGCCTCCAAACATGGTGTTTACTATGGCATCCAAAGAGAACTTTGGTCTTATCTGACCAGACTATATTCTCCCAGTATTTCACAGGCTATAAGGTTGCAATGGTCTTGAGAGAGCTCTTTGGTTTTACTCATAATAAGATGTTTCTTGTGTGACACCTTGGTAATGAGACACCTTTTTTATAGGCCATCAGTTGGGACTGAACAAGCTGATGTTAATTTGCACTAAGTGGCAGGATTGCTTTCTAATTACTGATAGATTTCAGCTGGTGTCATGACTTTCCATGCCTTTTTGCACCTTCCTTTCTTCATATGTTCAATACTTTTTTCCTGTATCATTCCATCTGATTACACATAATTTATGGATTTATCTATGGTTTGATTTCTTTGCATGTGTGGATTGGATGGGTTGTTACTGACATCTGGTGAATATTTCATGCCAATAGCACCTTTAGAAATATATTTACTTAGAAAATTGGTTACGTATTTAAGACTTATTTTACCCGCTGTTGTACATTGTACAAATATTTGTACATTGATCAGTTTTGGTGTCTCCAAACACTGGTGTTATAGCAGCTACGCAATTACACTTGGCATTTTCTTGCAGAAATGCATCCTCTAGTTATATCTGCTGGGCTGCCATCTCCTCCAACCGGGCTATATCACGGAGCTCTTGGGGAAAGCGAGGGCAGGGGGAATCTGCTTTTACATAAACAAAGGCTGGTGTACAGATGTCCTAATGTTAAACAAAACATGTTGCCCTCACTTGGAGACTATATTCACTGAATGTAAAACTTTTAATTCACCACGGCAATTTTCCTCGTTTATTCTGGTCGGTGTTTACATTCCACCTCAGGCCCGTGAGCTGCTAAAACACTTGGCTGACAAGATAACTAACATGGAGTTCAAACATCCAGACTCCCTGATAATTGTTCTTGGGGACTGTAGTAGAGCAAACCTTAATGAAGAACTGCCAAAATACAGACAGCATATTAAGTCCCCTACAAGGGACAATAGCACACTGGACCATTACTACACCACATTAAAGGATGTCTATCACACTGTTCCCCATGCTGCTTTGGGACTCTCTGGTCACTGTGTGGTTGCTCTTCTCCCAACAGGAAGAACCTAAAATCTGTAAAACCTGAGGTCAGAACGGTGACTATATTGACCAGTGTGGCAAAGCTGGAACTTCGGGTCTGCTTTGACTGCACTGATTGGAGTGTTTTTAAGGCTGCAGCATGGTACTTACAGTGTTTTACTGCGGGTTCAACAAAACCACTTCCTTACTAAATTTGTAACTAAATTAAATTTTTTAGCCTAATATTTTGATAAATTTGATGTATGAGCTTCAGATCTCAGAGCATATATGGATGAAAGGATTTTTATAATTTCAGTTTTATATATTAATAGGTTAATGATAACTGATCAGACTGCAAACCTGACAAAAAACAGTCAGAATACCAAAGAAGAAACATGCAAAAGCATACAGCTAACAAAGTGTACAACATAAAATCTAAGATTTTTAGATCTGTAACATGTGCTCCTACTGTTTTCTGACTATGTCTTTGTTTACCGTTGCCATGTGTCTGTCTGTCATGTGTGTCTATTTTGGTCATAGACCTGCCTTAACCCTGCATGTTATTGTCTTGTCATCTGTGTCTTGTTCTTATCCCCACCCC
>JBBPCX010104098.1:0-22430 GCA_037974365.1 Hydrocynus forskahlii
GCACAGCGTTCACGCACCAGTCCGTGTTGATGTAAACACAAAGCCCCCCTCCTCTTGCTTTGTGGCTGAGATTAGCAGCACCGTGGTCTGAGGGCCTGGTCTACGTGGCAAGCTAAGATCTTGAAGTAGCAGCAGCATCTCCGAGGTAAGTTACACGCTGTTCTCTTATCTGGTGCAGGGTCTGGTGGTCATATACATGCATACCAGCTGTTTGGATGCATATGTTTGGCGGGTTTCGGTGTGAAGTTTAAAAAAAAAAACCACACTTTTGCACCAAAATGTTGGACCCGGAGCGGCTGCTGCGACCTAGCGTGCCACCATCTTGGTATCCATATGCCCAGTACGAAAGCACCAGGTCCAGATGGTTTTCCAACAGAATTCTATAAAGGACTACACTGGAGCCTATTTTTTTAGAATGGTATGCCATATTAGGGAGAGTGGCAAGCTATCCTCAAACATGAACTCCGCTAGTATTACTTACTTCTTAAGCCAGGCAAAGACCCTACGCTTCCATCCAGTTACTGCCCCATATGGTTGATAAATACAGATCTTTAAGTAATCTGTAAAGCTTTAGCAAGAAGGCAAAAAAAATCACCCCTTTTATAATTCACCCAGATCAAACAGGCTTCATCAAGAGTAGACACTCAGGGATGGGAGGGTGCAGCAGTTTGGTCAAGGTTGGGTGTTTTGGGGGGGCATCTGCCAACTCCTGGGGCTGCTGGCTGGCGCCTATCGACCTGCTCCCTTGGGTGGGGGGCTCTGCCTGGTTGGGGTTGGGCTTCTCCATGGGGCGTGCGGGATGCCTGTCTGGTGGGCAGGTGGCTTCTGGGCACGCAAGGCTTGGATCCTGCACTCTGCCTGCACCTGCGGGGCCAGCTCCTGGTGGGGCCGGGCCCACTGTCGCTGGGGGACGTTTGGACCCCTGATCCATGGTCGTGGGGGCCCATGTCTGGGGCCTCGCCCTCTGCCTCTTGGGGCTGGCGCTTGGCCCTCCTAGGGCATGTGGCTGAGGATCCACTGCCTCTGATGGGGCCACCAGGTCCTGCGGCATCCGGGGCTGCTCAGTCTCCCTTGGGCGCCGGGGCGGCGTGGTTGTGGCCCATCACCCTCATCGCAAAACATTCCATGACAAACTCGGACACTATATACACACACTCACTCACTCACCCACTCACGCACCCACTCACTCACCCACTTACTCAATCACGCATACACATGCACACATATAGGCACAGGCACACACCTATATGCGCACATGCACACCCTTATATGTTCACACTTATACACACACACATACATACACCCACGTATATACTAGGGCATGCTTACGACAATCAGAGGCACACATGCACACACACACATGCACTCATTCATACACACATCCACTCACACAGGCACACACATGTATGCTCATGCATACAAACACGACAGGTTTAAAAAAAAAAAAAGAACAAACACCATGAAGCATTTGCACTATATAGTGGTGTTCCAGGTCACAAAAAGGTTTAAAACCTTTAGATTGAATGTTGAATCACTCAGATGTGGTAGAAGCCAGTAACTGTTCTTCATAATATAATGCTCATTAAGTAATAAAATAAAATTACTCATAAAATTACTAGTTGTGAGAATAATAATACCAGACATAATGCCCATACATGCCCTGGATCAGCCATCCATAAAATAAAATGAGGAGCTTTTCACTTGTTGCGAAGCAAATATTATTTTCTATAAATCCACTGAGGAATCATGTATTTGTTGCGAGGCAGATCTTCCTTTCTAAGGTTAACTAAACTTATTTGTGTAAGCTTGGCGTATTAGCCAATTACAGAACCGGTCACTTGTGTGAGTTTGAAATAACAGTAAATGTCTGTAAGGAGTAAATACGTGTTAGTAAATACTAGGGATGCATTGGAATGATTTTTTTAGACTGAAACTGAAAACCGAAAATGAGGAAACACTTGGCCAAAAACTGAAACCGAAAACCGAAAGAAATTATTATTAAATTATTAAAAGAATAAATCTTACAAACTATTAAAATATTTATTTAGCATTCAAACAATGCACAATATAAAATACAATGTGAAATAAAATATTTTACTTGGCCCCACTCATGAATAACCTAAAAGCAAGATAGCTGAAGTATTATATAGTTAAATATCTTCACTCATAAAACTAGTGAAGCATTTTAATATTCTAAACGAAGTGCATGAAAAAATTGCATTCAGAACAAGTTTCTTTAAAAACTGTTGAAAGATATAACAACATTCTCTGTAGACCTATAATAAAATTAAAACAAAGACTGACATAGCCCATATATTAACTGTAATCGCTGGAAAACTTTCCTGCCTTTTCAAAAACACAGACAGAAAGTGACCATTCTGTCATACGTGAACACACCACAGCACACAGTGTGAACAGCACGAAATTCAACCTCTGCATTTAAACCATTCACCAAGTGAAGCAGCGGGCAGCCAGGAACACAGCGCCTGGGGAGCAGTGTGTGGGGATCATACCTTGCTCAGGGTCTTGGGAATTGAACCCACGACTTCCTGATCCCACTAACCACTAGGCTATCAGCCGCCCTTCGAGTGGGTGTGCTCGATGGGTCTTGCCTCTTCTGTGCCTCATACTCTGCATGGCGATTGGGATGTTTTGATTTTATATGATAAATTAATCCCAACATTGAGAAAGTCTTTGTGGATGCACCCCCTCTAGAAATTTTGGCATTGCGCGCTTTACAAACGGCTTTCAGAGTGTCTTTCTTAGATATCGAAATGCGCCCACACGGCAGACATGCTGACCCTGATCCAATCTGGCATGCAGGCTGTGGTTGTGTCATCACTGTTTCGGTCGCGTTAAAAAAAATTCCGGCCAAAACCATTGTTTGCCATTTTCGGCCGAATATTTTCAGTGGCCCAATATCCGGTGCATCCCTAGTAAATACCTGTGAGGAGTAAATTCTTGTTTTATTTCTCTTACATATCCCTTCTCTTGTTATTTGAACAACTTTTATTCCCCTCTTTATCCACCATTTCCCTGAGCTTCCAGGCTTCCAGCTGAAATCCAGCTGTTCTACACAATAGTTTCGCTTTCCCTGCTAGAATGGTCATCAACATAATTTTTCTCAGTAGGAAAACTCTGCTCTATGTCCTCAGAGTCTTCAAGAACATGGAGAGTATCATCATTGCTCAGTGTCGGACTAGATCTTGGATTTGGAGGACGTCAGTGATATTGTCCTTGTAGTCAGGAATATGAAAACAGCAGGAGGTGTTCAGGACCTTACAGACTCCTCCCTGCTGCGCCATTAACAGATCAAAGGCCACTCGGTTCTACAACATAGCTTCCCTAATGGAGGTAATCTCTGCACTTAACAAGGTTAATGCATTTTCAGTCATGTTAGCCAAGTGCAGTGCTTCCCATGATAACCCATTTATTTTATTTAGAGCCTTAGTTATTCCTGCTCCTATGAATATAGGAGCCTATATTTTCCTACCAACCTGGAGTAGTTCATGGGCTATTTAGGACGTACCCGTCATATTTCTGTAGAACCTCGTCCACACCTGTTCTTCTCTTTACACGCTTAACTGGTGAAAAGTCAGAGAGCTGAAATATGGTGAAATATGGGGCATTACTCCACCATACCCTTGTTAGGTGAGAGTATGGATGCTTCCCGCAACTGTACATCATGCCATGGCCTGGAAAGGTGTAATTAACCACTGAGCTCACTTTTAACCAATGAGATCCATTATAAGCAGTATTGTTTCTTAGCCATACCTTGTGTTTACATTTTTCCTCTCCTAGGAAATATCCAGCAGGATTATGTAAGCATAAACAGTAGTCTGTGCTTGGGTGCTCTGAAATTACCTTACTACCTGCATTGGTTTCGATTCACAGTGTTCTCCTATTGTGTAATTCCTGCCACTTCTGAGCGTGAGTGTAATTGAAAGCCCTATGTACTGACAAAATCCACTCATAGGGCAGTTGATTCTTTCCACAAGTATCAGACAGGGCTTGTGCATGTAAGGCCGTGAGAGGTACAGACACAAAAGTATGTGAGAATGCTTGACAAACCAGACAGGATTGGTTAGGATATAGTATATGTTCCTGAACTGACATTGCTAATGCACAAGCCTTGTTATTTCTGCACTGAGAGGAATGTTTATATTGCTCAAAACCCAGAAGAGATGTCTTGGTAGTGGAGGGTGGACGTAGTTGGTGGTTTGGGTTTTTGCTTGTGAACTGCCGGCTTACGCTGCTTAAAGGATGCCGGTGTAACTTTAATCTGTTTGGCCCAAACTTGTTTGAAATCTCGGAGGCTCTACTTCCTCCTTTGTAGGATCATATTCACACCCTTTACCTTCCCATGTTACACAGTACTTATAAAAGATGTGTTCCCATAATTCAGGTACCAGATTTTGAGCAGTAAGTACCACTTTCCTGTGACATGTATTTTCAATGTATGCTAAATAATATTCAGCCATTATCTCCTGATTCAACTGTAAGTAGGTCTTGTTTTTCCCTTCTGGCTTAGTTTGACCCATCCGAGTTCTACATCCCTAGTAGCAGTAATCACATTTCCATACTCATTATCATCTTCCAATACAGTATACAGATCAGACAGATATTGCTTCAAACTTTGCAAGTTAATGTATGCATAACATTTGTCATCATCATGTTGGTCAAAAGGATATGTTTGGGTCTGGCTGTCTCCCAGACGTCTCACCAGCTCTTGGAAGACCCTCTTATCTGCTTTTGCATCACTCGCCCTGCTTAAAGTACATTGTTCACTTGTTTTAATCAGCAACAGAACACTCAGGAACAGCAATGCCATCTTCATCCTTGGGTCTCAGTACCCTTCTGCAGTGGGAGATGTGTGTCCACGTCACTCGTCCTTCCACCTTCACGGCTGTGGGTCAGGTTAGTAGAACCTGGAAGGGTCCTTGCCACCGGTGTTGGTTCCAGCTCTTCCTTCTGAGGTCCTTGATCACCACCCAGTCTCCTGGTTTCACCTCATGTCCTCCTCCCTCCACTGGCTGGGGCAGCAATGCCTTGACCTGTTGGTGAGACAGGCTGAGAGCAGAGTGCAACCATTGACAATATTCAGACAAATCCACACTTAATCCAGCAGGCAAAATTGCTTTGGTTAGATGTGTGTATCCTGTCTTCCCATATTTTATTTCAAATGGGATAAGACCACTATCGGCCCTGGGGGTGTTTCTGATTTCAAACAGGGTCAGTGGCAAGGCTTGTACACAATTTAGGCCTGTGCTCTCACAACATTTGGCTAATTTGTTCTTTACGAATCCATTCATTTGCTTCACTGCTCCTGCACTTTGTGGGTGATATACAGAGTGGAACCTTAACTCAATGTTGTAGTACTTAGTCAATCCTTTGACAGTTGCATTTCGAAAATGTGTACCATTGTCACGAGATTTTTGCTGGAATACCCCACCTGGGTATTATGTCTCGTAGGAGACACTTAGTCACAGTCTGCACATCTGCCACTTTTGCTGGAAACACCTCCACACACTTGCTAAACATATCTACCATTACCAAACAGTAATGTTTCCCCTCTGCAGGGGTTAACTTTATGAAATCCATTTGCAGGTGGTCAAAAGGGCCTTCAGGCTCTGGATGTGCTCCCTGTGGGACCTTTTGTGCTGTCCCATGACTGTTTTTAATGCAGAACATACACCTAGAGCAGAATTTTGCTGCATAAGAAGTAAACCCTGGTGCATACCAGGGTTTCCCAGGATCCAATCCGTCAGACTTTTTGAGACATGAGTTAACCCGTGTGTCAATTTGGCCCACATGTAATAATATGCACTGGGAAGACAGGGCAAATTATGTTGATTAATCTGTGGAGGTCGTGACTATGGAGACCCTTTAGGTTTGCTATGGAGATGCTGGATCGTACGATGGCTGTTGACGTCTATTGTGCATCTTCAAGTTGATAAGAACTTTATGGTGTCCTTCAGAGTGGACCTGTATCACCAAGGGACCAGCCTCCAGATATTACACAAAGCTGATTCTATTTTCATTTGGGTATAAAAGCTGTATGAATTCTTTGAGTATTCAGATGGCCTCGGGTATTCGTGGTCTGAATTCTGTCTCCGACTGCAGACGAGAAAATAAATCTTCCTGATTCTTTAAGCAAGGCACTTTGTCTGTTTGTTGATTTTCTCTCAACCTAGGCTCTGACAAATTGGCACCCTCCAGAAGGGACCCACGCTGCATCGTCCGACGGATTGGATCCTGGGAAAGTGACAGCAGTCTGACTCTCAAACCCAGTGAAAAAGAACTTGAGGGATGGAGAGGGGATCCAACCTTGGACCGTTCAGCGCTGAGGAACCAGAAGGGTGTTAAGGCCTGCCCCCACCCATTCTAGGTAAGAGAATCTTTCGCTTAACTTTCAGGATAAGTTGTGGTGTGTTTTTATGGTTTAAAATCCACTGGTTTGAGTCCGGGAAAGAGAAAAAACAGTTGTACAGTACTCCAAGCTAGAAACTATTTAAAGGCAGCAGTTTGCGTGGACATAAGTCCAGCCTGAAATGGTGGGGGGGTTCTAGATTCTTTTGTATCTGGATCGCTACCAGAGTGAAAACATGTTTTAACGGTTTGTTTTGTCTGCATGTTGAACAACAAGGGTTTAGGCTTATTGAGACTCGTGTGTGTCTGTGCAGATTTGGTTGAAGGTCGTTTTGTGTTTTGAGCCATGGGGGCTTCTGGCAGCAAGCAAGCTTCTGGAGAAAAGGAGAAAAAGGGAAAAAAGAAGTCTAAGGCACCTGAATTAGAGCTTCCTGCTATACTTTCAGCTTTATATTACTGCATGAGGTCTCTGTATGGACAAGAAGCAGTTGAATACTTTGATTTGTGGGTGGAGAAGTGTGATTTTCCTAAAAAGGGTTCCAAAAATCCAGATTCACTGAGGCAGTTAAAAATTAAACTACAAGAGTTAGAGGCCAAGGGTGAAGGGGTGCAGGTAGAAAGGACAGGTTGCTGTGGTAGAAATAAAAAGAAAATAGTTTAAAAAGCCTGACATTGGGTGGAGCGCATTCCACATGTGGAATATCGAGGCTTATAAATATTCAGCTGATATGCTCAGAGGGGAACTAATTAAAACCAATAAAAGAGCTCAGCAGGCTGTGGAAAATAACCAAAAGCAAAAAATTATGCCACTTGAGGTAGATAATCGGTCTATACTCATTACACTGTTTGATGATGAGACACCATGTAGACTGCAGAGACAGCACACTTACACTGGCCAAACTCCAGCGTCTTATGCTGAAGACCTGTATCCAATTCTCAGTGTGCCCTAAACTCTGATGGGGATGCAAGCAAAGGATAACGTGGCTTACACAGCTAGACTGAACGCTCCTCCCCAACAACAACCCCTACCCGCTCTCCCTGCTTCTGGCAACGCGGAGATACCCCACCAACCCAGACGCAGACCAGAGACCACTTTCAGCGTTAGAGCTTGATGACTTATGTCCCAGCACGACCCGTAGTGGCAATCCATCCAAGCACCCATGGTGGAAGTTTTGGGTCCAGACAACAGACCCCATCTGATAAACAGACCCTGGACTTAGACAGAAATGAAAGAAGCTGCTGAGGGTTTGGCTGATCCTGTGGCAGAGGGAGGTAAAAAGCTAGTGGACCATTTACTGTTTTTTTGTCAGACTTACCTGTCATGTGGAGTGAAACTGTTTACGTTGACCAACTGCCAACTGCACAGGCAGGTGGTGTCGTGGGAAAATACAGGTTGAAGAGTCAGAGATGTTTTAGCTGCTGACATTCAATAAAAGCCTGCTGTATAAGTAAAAGCCTAATTACTAATTGTGGTGACAATGATCACATGGTGTCAGAAGTAAAACCGGAGTTGTAGTCGACAGTTCAAAGTGTGGACTGAAGTGTGCATAGCCATGGCCAAGTTTAACCCCCCAAGCAGTTCGACTCCTCCAAGCCCGATGCGTGGCCGGACTGGAAACAGAGGTTTGCCAGATATCGCATCGCTTCACAGCTTGCAGATGAGAATGAAATAGTGCAGGTAAATGCCCTGATTTATTCACTGGGAGCGGAGGCTGAGCACATATTCAAGTCATTCACATTCGAGAGAGCGGGAGATATCGACACATACTCGGTGGTAATGGCTAAATTCGATGAACATTTTATCCCAAAACGCCACGTCATTTTTGAACGGGCAAAGTTTCATTTTCGAGTTCAGCTCCCCGGGGAAAGCATGGAAGCCTTCGTAAGGCAGCTCTACGAGCTAGCCGAAAACTGTGATTTCTGGGCTCAAAAGACAAACAGATGCATGACTGCATAGTGAGTGGTATCCGTGATAAGCAAGTGTCACATAAACTACAAATGAAAAGTGACTTAACACTTCGGGCAGCCATCAAAATGGCCAGACATAGTGAGTTAATAAAGTCACAGAACACGGAGGGAGCAAAAAGTGCAGAGTAAGTGGATAACATAAATTATCCACTACAAAACTGCTGTTTCTGTGTAGTAGTGTTCAGGACCAATGGTGAAAACCTCCTCAGTCGAACTGTGGCAACCAAACTGGGCTTAATTAAGCAGATTGAAGAAAACAATTTGTTTAATGGTGTGGGATCACTAAAAAGGGAACCAGTGAAAATTATCCTGAAAGATGGCGCACAACCACACAGTGTAACTACGCCACGACGGGTTCCCATTCCTCTACTCCCTGCAACGCTACTCTACTGATCCAACAGAATGGTGTGCACCCATGGTACCAGTAATGAAAAAGAATGGAAAAATAAGAATCTGCGTGGACTTGAAAAGACTTAATGAGAATGTGAGATGTGAGAAGCTCATCTTACCTACCATGGATGATGTACTCCACAAACTAACTAAGAGTACAGTGTTCTCTAGCTGAGATGCTGAGTGTGGATTTTGGCAAATCCCCCTAGAAGAAAATAGTGCTCATCTGACCACCTTTATCATACCGCTAGGTAGATACTGTTTCAGAAGGCTACCTTTTGGCATTACATCAGCACCCGAGATCTTTCAGCGAAAGATGACAGAGCTGTTGCATGGGCATGACGGGACAGTTGTTTATATGGATGACATTTTAGTTTTTGGTGAAACACAAGAAATTCATGACTGGAGACTTAAGAGGGTCATGGAGACCATATGAGCCTCAGGCTTAAGGCTCAACAAAGACAAATGCTGGTTTAGCCTGCCTGAACTTAGCTTCTTAGGACAGGTAGTGACCAAAAATGGTATAGCCCCAAACCCAGAGAGGGTCAAAGCCATTACAACAATGGAGCCACCCCAAAATGTTAGTGAATTAAGACGGCTGCTTGGAATGGTTAACCACCTCGGGTGATACTTGCCAAACCTCTCTACTGTGTTGCAGCCCCTTAATGAACTGCTCAGGTCTGAGCATGACTGGTATTGGGGGCCACAACAAAGGCAAGCATTCACAGAAGTGAAACAGTTAATTTCATCAGCTCTTGTCCTAGAATTCTCCGATCCTGCAAAGCCAACCGTTGTTAGTGCAGACACCAGAGTCAGGAAGATGTCAGGAAGACGCCAGGAAGGGTAAAGGCTGTGGCATTTTGCTCACGCACACTGATGGAGGCTGAAAAGAGATACGCTCAGATTGAAAAGGAGTGCCTTGCTGGAGTGTGGGCATCTGAGCATTTTTACCAGTACCTGTGTGGCCTAGAGAAATACAAGTTGCTTACAGATTACAAGTCCTTAGTAACTCTTATCAGTTCTAAACACCTTGATACCACACCTGTACATTGTCAGCGCTTGCTCATCAGGTTGATGAAGTTTAATCCAGTTGCCAAATATGTCCCAGGAAAACAACTAGTCGTTGCGGACGCCCTGTCTAGGCAACCTATGTTGGACACTCCTCCTGGTGACTTGGAAGCTGAGGTTAAAGCGTATGTGGATTCAGTGGAGAATGATGTAATGGTGAAGAAGCCAATAATTGAACTGATAAAAAACAAGACAAGAACAGACAGTGAACTCCAATGTGTCCTCAGGTATATTCACAATAGTTGGCCAGGACATTTGAGGAGTGTAGCAGTGCAAGCTAGCACATACTTCAGAGAGTGAGGCTCACTTAGTGAGGCCAACAGACTGCTGCGACGAGGCAAACAGATTGTAATTCCTGAAAGTATGAGAGGAAATATGCTCCACAGGATTCATCAGGGTCACCAAGAGCTTACGAAGTGCAGGGAGCTGTGTGGTGGCCTGGTATTGCCAGTGATGTGAAAAAGCTTGTGCTGTCTTGTAAACACTGCAGTATCCATAGACCAAGCCAGAAAAGAGAGCTGCTGCTTACTACACCATTGCCTGACTTACGTTGGCAGAAGCTCGCCGCGGATCTGTGCGAGCATAAAGGTCGTCATTACCTGATCGTAATAGACTATTTCTCCAGATGGCTTGAAATCTTGGACCTGCCAAAGACAAACTCGGACACTGTCACACTTAAGCTGAAAAGCATTTTCACTCGCTTTGGAACACCAGAGGAGCTAAGGACAGATAACGGCCCTCAATTCACAGCTGAACAGTTCAGATGCTTTGCAGCAGATTATGATTTTCAGCACATTACTTCAAGTCCCTATTTTCCACAATCCAACGGAATGGCTGAACAAGCTGTGAAGACTGCAAAATGGATGGGGGGGGGGCTTCTGTGTTATCGCTCAACCCCAATGGAACCACCTAGGGAGGGCCCTGCCAGGTTGTTGATGGGTCGAGAGATTCGAACAACACTCCCAGTCCAGAAAGAGAGCTTGCAGCCAATGTGGCCTAACCTGGAAATGGTTAAAACCAATGATGCCAAGGCAAAGCATTGCTATGAAAACTACTACAACCGCAAGCACTCTAGCAAACCCCTACCACCACTTACCATCGGTGATAAAGTCAGAGTAAAGACTGATGGGAAAAAGGCCTGGACAACCACTGCGACTGTGCGACAGCTGGAGGCTACGCCAGGCTCCTTTACACTGGAGACTGAGCAAGGCGACACACCTAGGAGGAGCCAGCGCCACATCCAGCTGGCGAACCAGGAGCTTTCCTCACCTCCAAAGATAGACCCTTCTCAACTGATGGATCAACAGGGGCAGTGCGGGCCAGCTGGGCAGTATTACCAGGAGTAATGTTCATGCTGACCCCTCTAGTTCCCCTTGACCCTTAGGTCAAGTCGTAACCAGGTTTGGACTGTAAAACCAAACCCCAGGTATGCTAGTTAGTTGAGATGAGGGGCATGCAGGGCAGAATAATCCCTGGCCCATCTCAAGGGATCGTGGTAGTCTACCCACACCCTTAGTTAGTTGCTGTTGTTCAAAAAAAAAAAAGAAAACCCACAAATGGACAAGAAACACTGTATCTTGTTTTTGGTTGCTGGATAGAACATTCAGTTTGATGGTATTGATTAACAGAATACATACTTGCTTCCCCATACTTGCCTGTACTTGTAAAAGGGGGGAGACGTCACGTGGAGTGAAACTTGTTTATGTTGACCTAACTGCCTACTGTGCAGGCGGGTGGTGTCATGGGAAAATACAGGTTGAAGAGTCTGAGATGTTTTAGCTGCTGACGTTCAATAAAAGCCGGCAGTGTATCATTCAAGTAAAAGCCTAATTACTTATTGTGGCAACAACCATGACATTACCGACCAACCACACATGAACTGCGTTGCATATTAATGCATAAATTACGTTTGCATTTTTCCAAAAATGAGTGCTTTCCCAAATAAGCTTCTGACTGTGCTTAGAGTCCAGTGGACAGACGCTAACAATGATCCATATATTAATGCCCTTAATTAGGTCAGAGTCGCAATAGAAACTGCTTTCCCTGTCATTCCTGACATTTCCCCGATCCAACAGTGTGTGCAGAAGGAGGGGGAGAGTGTTGAAGATTACCTGTTGCATCTCACTATGGTGCATAACATACATTCACAGCTGGAAGCAGCAAACTTCCAAGCGGCAGTCATGGGAGTTTCAGAACAGCATCTGAAAAACTCCTTTTTGCATGGTTTACAGCCCAGACTAACAGAAATGATTAAAGCTTCCTGTGTGACATGGAAAACTTGTCGTGTGAACACTTTGATTGAACATGCCAAACATGCTGAAGATCTGCTTATCTGCTTAATCTGCTTAAAACAAAGGGACAGAAAAAGAAGGAGAAAGCTGAGACGGATCTCGCAAAGGCGCAGTTACAGCTTGTCAACGCTGTAGGTCAGATGGTGGAGAAGGAAGGTGGGGGCACTGGGCAAAGTCATGTATCCAGCGTGGTCCATGCAATTACTGTGGTCAGAGCGGACACTGGCAAAAAGAATGTTCACAGTTCCAAGGAGGACAGAACCCGAATGCAAGTCAACAAAAACAGCAGCAGCAGTGGAATCAACAATTCTGACTAGAACCTGCAGAACCAGTTCAGCATACTTCCAATATTCACACACAGAGGGAGGTTTCTGAATTTAAATTTGAACAAAATCAGTTAGAAGCTGAGGGTGAAGAATTAGATTCAGGGACTTTCTTGTAAAAACTGTTTCAAAATGCCAGTTTAATGCCAAGCATCAATCTCACCATTATGGGCAAGCCCACCGAGTTATTAGTTGACTCTGGTGCCACAAGATCTGTTTTACGTCGAGAAGAATTTCCCGATGTGTGAATCTACTCACACTGCCACAGCCAGCAGAGCAGTTATCAGAATACTTCTCTATTCCCATTCCATTTTACCAAACAGATAATCCAGAAGTGTTGCTTAAACACTCTTTCTTAATGTCTAAAAGTTGTCCCGTAAATCTTTTGGGTAGAGATCTGATATGTATACTGGGCATTCAACTGACATGCGGAACTGAAGGGGTGGCAATTTCAACAGAAGGTGATATGTGGGAGCCACATTCACCTTTGTGGTGTGATAAACTTGTGAAAACAGCAAGGCGTGTAGCGCCTGAAAGCTGTGTTGTAAGGGATTCTTGTAACTTGCATTGCACAGCATCTGTTTCTATGGAGCTAAAGGAGGACTATGAGGCATTGTGGAGAGTGGGAACAGTTGAAAAGCTGAAAATTGGGGAATTGTATGCAGCATAGGGCTATGCAGCAGCCAGAGTTCACTTGACATCAGATCAGTTAATGTTGTTCAACATGCCAGGGTCAACTCCGCATGTGTCATTGGCGAAGCCTCGGTGAGCCTACCTCGTGAGGAACTTGGCTTCGTAAACACCTGCTAGCAGGTGGTCAGCCTGTTGCAGATGAGGGGGGTGTTCCCTTAGCCGGAAGGGTGACAGTTCAGTTGCCAATGTGAATGACATACAGTTTGTTGTCTGAGGAAGCGGAAAGTAAACTGTCTTTACTCCCTGCTTCTTTTTGGGCACAGGGGAAATATGATGTGGGACTGATAAAAGATTGTGATCCTGTCGTAATCACTCCTAAAAGATATTATCGGCCATTTCGCAAACAATATCCATTGCGGCCAGAGGCAGTAAAAGGTATAACTCCTGTTTTTGAAGCTCTATTGAAGGCTGGAGTTTTAATACCTTGTCCTAGCTCGCATGTCTGAAGTCCAATTTGGCCTGTACAGAAATCTTCACAGCCGGGACAAGCGGAACCTTGGAGATTCATGCAGGATTTACAAGCAGTTAATGAAGCAGTGATTTGTGATCCACAAATCCCAAATCCTTACACTATTTTGAGTCTAATTCCACCTGATGCAACATGGTTCTCTGTGATTGACTTGGCAAATGCATTTTTCAGTGTCCTTATACATGCGGACAGTCAATTTTGGTTTGCATTTGAGTTTAAAGGTAAAGCGTATACCTATACAATCTATAATATGGCACTGAAAAACTCTCTTGAAACATGCATTTTGCCTGAAAAATGTGCTCTGTTGCAGTATGTGGATGATTTGTTGGTTTGTGCTCCAATATCCGAACTCTGTGAGGAAGCTGCGCTTCATCTTTTAGCTTTCCTTGCTGAACAGGGCCATAAAGCATCAAATTGCAGTTTGTGCAGCAAAAGGTTCAGATTTTGGGACATGTTCTTCAATCCAAACAGCTGGCTACGGATTGGGTTGAAGCAATTCAGGCTGTACCCCGACCCAGTTATGTAAAAAAAAGTGTGTGCAGCCCACACCTCCGCAATGGATCCAGTCTCTGTGGGAAACCGCTTTGCTGATGCTACTGCAAAAAAAGGCGCATTCTTGCCCCTCACTACTCATACGTGTTTGTCTGTTCCTAACATCTGACTGCATAAGGTACAAAAATTGGCTACAGCAGGGGAAAAAGCTTTATCGAAAAAATTGGGGTGCATGTGTACTTATGAAGGTTTGTGGACTTCTCCCCAACAATTACCCTGTCTACCTGCCGTGTGTTTTCCAATGTGGGCAAAGCTAGCGCACGGAACCACTCACCTCTCGAAAGGGGGGATGACAACAATGGTACAAAAACTGGTTTGCTCTAGGTTTCACTTCCTATGCGGCAAAATTTTGCTCAAAGTGTTTGGTGTGCATCCGAAATAACACAACAAGGGGCCAAACGGCACCTATGTGAGCACATCCACCTCCAAATTTCCCATCTGACCATCTGCAAATTGACTTCATTGAGCTAACACCAGCTGAGGGAAACCGCTACTGTCTAGTACTCATGGACATGTTAAGCAAGTGGGTTGAAGCTTTCCTGGTGAAGGCCGCAGATGCGCAATCAGTAGTTAAGGTGCTGGTATGGGAAGTGATTCCTAGATGGGCAATTCCTACCAAAATGTCTTGTGACAATGGCACCCATTTCAGAAGTCAGGTTGTGCAGGCACTAAGTAAGTACTACAACACTGATCTGAAATTTCACTGCGTGTACCACCCTCAAAGTGCAGGAGCTGTGGAACGCATAAATGGCATGTTAGAAAACAAGCTTGCCAAATGTTGTGAAAGTACAGGCCTCAATTGGGTCCAGGCCCTACCACTCACTCTGTTTGAGATGAGAAACACACCACGGGGAGATAGTGGACTAACCCCATTTGAAATCATTTATGGGAGAAGTGGACAAACAGCACTAACCAAGGTTGAGGTCCCTCAAGGGTTAAGTTTTGATTTGTTTGAATATTGCCAGTGGTTGCATACTGCTCTCAGTGTTTCTCACCAACAGGTGAAGGCTTTGTTACCAGTTCCAGTCGAGGGGCCTGGACATCCCGTCCAACCGGGTGACTGGGTGGTGATCAAGGATTTCAGACGAAAGAGGTGGAACCAACATCGTTGGCAGGGTCCATTCCAAGTTCTCTTGATGTCACCAACAGTCGTGAAGGTCCAAGGTCGGGTGACATGGACACTCATCTCTCATTGTCGAGAGGAGGATGAAACAGCTCTTCCTGGGTCTTCTGACCCTTAACCTCCTGGTGGCAAAGCTCACCAAGGGAGAGGGACAGATTGAAAGAGAAATTGAGCACAATAAGCATTCAATAAAGTGTTATAACAATGTGGCATGAACTCTGGCTATGACAGTACAAGAACAAATGCCTCCTATTAAGTCATGTCTAGTTTGTTAGTCTTTCTCACAGGCTTTCATCTCAATTCCTGTCTCTGCAGACCATGCTCAGGTACTCCAGGAAAGGTGTGATCCTCATGATTTACCATTTAATTGGATTTTGCAGGCACAGAGAATTTGAGTATGGGAAAGATGTAGATTTGGATTCGTTACACAGAAGCATTCACACTGACACTGAAACTTACTGTAAGCCTCAAATGTTAGCACAGGTTCGTTCTTTCCAGATCTATGAACATCCAGAAGCTGAATATTGTTTGTGTATGGGTAAAATTTCAGGCTATTACTTGGGGGAAGAAAGGTGTAAACACAAGTTTTGGGTTGATAGGGGTATTGTCTCTAATGGTACACATACACATAGGTTAGACATACCAGAACAATACACTTTTCAGGTCATGGGATGATGTATAGTTGTGGGCAACATGCCTATTCACATTTGCCTTCAGTGTGTTGGGGATGTTGTTCTCCAGCTATAGTTATGCCTCACATTTCAGCTCTAATTCCAGTGGGATCTCAACATCCTTCTAGCTTCTTACCAGATAACTGGGTAAAGAGTCAAGTGGCTTCTCTTCCAGACAAGTACAATGGGTATGTCTTAAACAACCCATTGACTTCCATAGGGGCAAATGTAGGATGGTCTTTACTTACAGGGGGAGGAACAGTTGTGGCTATGAATAAGATTAATGGGCTTGCATGGGAAGTTCTTCACTTAGCAAATGCAATGGAAAAGGCAGTGTCTTTGTTAAATGTGGAAGTGTCAGCAATCAGAGAAGCAGTTCTTCATAATAGGTTAGCCCTAGATCTAATCCTAGCAAAGGAGGGTGGAGTTTGCAAGGTGTTTGTGATGGCAAGATTTTTAGTTAACCAGGTTGTTATGTTTTTCTAATCCTTTGTGTAACTATGTTTATCTCCTGTACATGATCATACATAGGTAGACATATGACAGTGTGTTGTATGCTATTATCAAGGGTGTGTGGAACAAAGTGTCTGAACATGCTGTCTCTCAATCATGGTCTTGGTGTGTGCTGCTGAACCATAAATAGGAAAAGCCGAAGTGAGAAAAGGTCACTTCTTGGAAATCAAGGAGGGGGGCAGAGTGACACATTGAGGGAGAAAGAGAATAAAAGGCCATGTTTCTTGTCTGTAAGCAGCCATCCCTGTCAGACCACCAAACTGGGTGCTCTGAGTACAGATTGCTCCATTGCTGGCAATGTAATAAACTTTGTCTTTTAACCTCTCTCTGATCATGAGTCTTGAATTCCATTGGAGCGCAGTAAATTCCTGCCGTAACGGTGTTAAACTCCATGTTGTTTTCACGTTCCTGACTATAGTAATAATATCACAGATATTGTCCAGTACATGAAAGATGCATTCATTCCACCTCCAAAGGCACCAGCTACATTTTTGGATAATTTGGGACAATGGTTTTCGTGATATGGATGGAACTTTCATTCAGCTCTAACTTTGGATATTGTTGCAGTGGTAATCTTGTTTTGTGCTCCAATGATGATTTCTTGTATCTGCAGGGCTATTTCCTCTGTGGCAGGGGCATTGGTAAAACAGTCATACTTTTGATCAGATGCAACTAACCGCAATGACTATGGTTGATGATGATGCTTATTATGATCCATATTACCTTGATGAGATTGTTTAAACATACATGTGTATTTATGAAGACTACATTGAAAGGGTAACCAGGATGTAGATGGAAACAATAAACATATGATTGTTTAAGGGGGAAATATGTCAGGGAAAATTCACATTTTTATTCATTTATTCACATTTATTTTCCTGATCACACAGTGTGTTCTTTAATCACATTTATGTTTAGTGTCAGTATATTAAAGGGATAATATGTGTTAATGATTCTCTGATCCTTTACTTGTGTAAGAGGGAACTTTGCTGAATAGAGCATTAAGGGGTTTCGTAAAGGTCCTGTTGGCCAGTATGGCAAGGAGTTATATTGTCTTGTTTTCCGTTGAGATGTTCCAAGCTAATCTGTAAATTAGTCTAGGGAATGTGTTCACGTGTACTCTGAGGAGGTTGAGACCATGGAGACCCTTTAGGTTTGCTATGGAGATGCTGGATCGTATGATGGCTGTTGACGTCTATTGTGCATCTTCAGGTTGATAAGAACTTTATGATGTCCTTCAAAGTGGACTTGGGGCTCCAAGGGACCAGCCTCCAGAAATTACACAAAGCTGAATCTATTTTCATTTGGTTATAAAAGCTGTATGAATTCTTTGAGTATTCAGATAGAGTTCTGACCAAGGCCTGGGACTGCCCCAGGTATTCGTGGTCTGAATTCTGTCTCCGGCTGCAGACGAGAAAATAAATCTTCCTGATTCTTTGAGCAAGGCTCTTTGTCTGTTTGTTGATTTTCTCTCAACTGTTTGTTGATTTTCTCTTTTAGTCGCATCCAAAACTGTGGGGAACTGGTCCCTTATTGCTTGTTGCAAATCTGTTATTGCATTTGTATAAGAATTATTTTGCCCGTTATTCCACTGTATGTGCCTGATAGATTTGCTGCTTGGAAATTGGCAGTTATTTTTGAAAAATGCAGCCCCAATTTCTACATAAGGATGCGACGCAGCTCATGTGTGGTGGGGCAGTAAGTTTGACAGAAAATTCCCAATTGCACTGCACACCTTTCTCCCCCCTCAGTGACCGGATTAGGCAGAGTGTCACTTGCATCCTTCATGTCTCTTTTGCTCCATGGGAGGTTAACCAGGTGCACGGCATTAACTCCACCAATCACCTCTATCATGGACGCCAGTAATTCTGGTGCGTTGCCACACTTCTGATATGGGGTACCTGCTCTGGTTTGGCCGGGGAGCCATGGTGGGGGATCTATTTCAGGATGCCCACTGTTACGCTGTCTACAACGTCTGTTTCCAGGCCCCTGCTGTGCAACCAGTGTGGCATCATCATCCGACATTGATTCTTGTAAGGCCTGGATATGGGGATATTGGGGAGAATATGGGAGTGGGCCATTGGGAGTGTGCTCACTAAATAACTTGGCAAGTGGTGTGGTGTGTAAAAAATCTGTGCATGTGTATAATGCATCCTTCCCACTCATAGCACATCTTTTACTCTCTCCCAGCCAGATGTGGTACACTTTCTGCAACAACATACACAGCAACCCCCCTGCTGCTTCTGCTTCTCTTCCACCTTTAGCTCCTTCTCCTGCATCTTCTGCTTGAGCTGCCTCAACGTATCAGGATGCAGAGAACCCTTTTTTGCAATACCACACTCGAGTCCAAAAATCAATATACTTCACTGCCTCTTCACCATATAATTTAAACATAAAACGATACAAATGAGGCCTATACCCCAGCCCATCACCTGGGACTGGTAACTGGGGTACCCCCTTCTTCTGTTTGCTAGCTGCTTTACCCATTAATTATTATTATTTTTTTTAACATGGACTTGGCCCAACCTTTAAGCCCGACCGTTAATGTCTGTGGACTCAAACCAGGACTTCTTAATATCCGTGGACCCAAACCAGGACCTCTTAATGTCCGTGGACTCAAACCAGGACCTCTTAACATCCGTGGACACAAACCAGGACCTCTTAACATCCGTGGATTCAAACCAGGACCTCTCAACTCCTTAATCTAGCGTGAGTGATAGATTTTCTCACCTGGGCGCTGGAGTGGCCGGCGACAGGTCGTCTCTCCTTCCCTTAAGGCAATTGGCATCGGGGCTTGAGAGATGGGGTGATCAGTCTCATCCGAACCTGCCGAAGGTCAGAAATCCAGTGAGAAATCCCATCTGGGGTGCCAAATATGTCACGGCAAGAAAATCTCCAAAAATCAATACTCGCAAGTATTGATGCAAATGCAACTTTTATTTCTGCAGGGAGAAATACATCTGAGGCAGTCTCAGATGCTTCCTCAAAAAACTTCTCATCTCAGAGGTTATATACCTTTTTAAGATATGACATTGAACTGAAACTGCTGAGTTGTGAAAATAACAATACCAGACATAACGCCCATACATGCCCTGGATCAACCATCCATAAAATAAAATGAGGAGCTTTTCACTTGTTGCGAAGCAAATATTATTTTCTATAAATCCACTGAGGAATAATTTATTTGTTGTGAGGCACATCTTCCTTTCTAAGCTTAACTGAACTTATTTGTGTAAGCTTGGCCAATTAACCTGTTACAGAGCAGATTACTTGTTTGAGTTTAAAAAAAACAGTAAATATCTATAAGGAGTAAACACCTGTTAGTAAATACCTGTGAGGAGTAAATACTTGTTTTATTTCTCTTACAGTGACTACCTGTACTGGCAATTCAGTGTGGGGATCTGATTTGTGTGGCTGCTTGTCTTGAGTCACATGAGGCAGGTCACATGACCAACTAGGAATTTACAAAAGTTTGGCTTGTTGAGCTCTCACACTCTGTTGTTGCTGCTATTTGCATTGTGACTGTGGGCTCCCCGTCATGCAGGTAATGAAAGTGATGTTGGATGTTTTAACTTATAAGAACTGAGTTCTCATGTTTTTGTTTTCATTTTTATCAGGGTGATTGCAAGAACCGTGTTCCACTCTTCATGGAGGACACAGAGTTGTGACCTCCCGTTGAGTAGCTGGGCTACAGACATTGATGCTCTGGTAACTCGTCTTGTTTTTATGACTTTCTTAATTGTTTTATATTGGTATCTAAAATGTACACATTATGCCTCTTTCTGTAGCACTGGCATGTTCCATTTTCCTCCTGTGTTACTGTGCTGTGGGGAGTAATGAATGCTCTTGCAAAGGACCAGGCCAGCCACAGTTTTACTTCATTTCAAGTTTTCAAGTTTTTCTTGGAATTTTTGTTTGTTGTTTGGTTTTGTTTCATTTGTTCGGTTGCTTTGTATGTCCTTCAGTATTACCTTTTGTCTGTCCTGGGCTTTTCTGCCTTGGTCAACATTGGTTTGTAGCTATATTTAAGTTGGAACTCTGGTTAAATTTGTACTGAGAGCTGGCTGTTCTCTCTTTTTGTCCCTGTGTAGGTTGTCTATGTACAAAGCCGGCTACGTACCTGGCTATTGCTCCCTTCCATTGGGGGCCGCACTGAAGGGGGGCACTATCTTGGTGTGTATTTGTAAACCCAACATGGTGTGGTATATTGTAGTAGTATTTACAGATCTTGTGTGTGCGGTGCTTGCTGTGTTGCATGCTTGTGTGGTGTTGGGTTTGCTGTCTCTTTTCCTCTTTCTCACCATGGCCTCCTGAGACAGGAGCTGTGTGCTGACCTGACCTTATTATTCTGAGAAGTCTCAGCCAGTTACCCTATGCACTCTTTCTCTCTTATTACTCTTATTATATACATATATATATGCCTCTTGTAAACTGTTTCTTTGCGGGGAGGCCTAGAATCAGTCAAGCTATAGAGTTAAGGGATTTCTCCCACCCAGATTAGGGGTGGTGTAGTCAGACAGTAAAGTAGGTATTCTGCATGTCAGGTACCACATTAAGATTTGTGAAGACTGGGTCGCAACTTGCACGGCAGTTAACATTCCACTTTTTAAGAGTGATCACCATACCCTGAGGAGGTTCTTGAGGGGAAAAAGTAATAAATGGAGGAGCCATTCCTGGTTTTCACAAACTTCAAGAGAAATGCTTAGGAGCAGTTTATCAGAAAGAGAAGGAGGCACTCAAGGAACATCTTGCCAAAAAGCCTGTTGCTGTTATATTTGATGAAACTCCACATGTAAAGGGGAGATGTGTACTCAACATCCTCATTGCACCACTAGAGAAACTGGATTAAGGGAAAGTCTGGCTTACTTTGAAAAGTCTCACTTATTTAAGTGGGAGTTCCGTTCCATTAGCGTGGTTTAAAAGAATCTCGCTGTGTCTCCATGGTTACTTACACTGGAGAACAAACCTGGTCCGGACCAGGCTAAAGTTCTCGCTTAGTCTAGCTTTGTCTTAAAGAATGTAGAAACGTGTAGAAACGGATTCCCGAGAGATCGTTTCGTGATGAGAAATCACTACTCATTAAAAAAAGGGACTATAAATGTCTTAGTATTTTCATTGCATTCAAATATTAAATACTTATAAATAAATATATACTAATAAGAACATAAAGCATAAAACTATAATTTAAAATATAACATTTAAAATTATTAGTGGATTGCCTAGTGGTTAACGCATAGGCCCTGCAATCAGAACGTAGGGGGTTCAAAACCCAACTGCTAGTATCACCACTGAGATTCCCTTGAGTAAGGTACCGTCCCCTCACACTGCTCCCCAGCGCCCCTCGCTGGAGGCAGCCCACTGCTTCACTTGGTGAATGGGTTGAAATGCAGAGAAACAATTTCACATTGTTCATATGCTGTGGTATGTTCAGGTGTGACTATAAGGGTTAATAAATTAATTAAATTAAGGTAATTAAGGTCAAGCCTATTTAAGCAGCACTGAGTGAGACTGACACCTGCCTGGAGAGTCAGCAGAAAGAAGAAAGATACAAGTATGATCTGTCCATTTATAGAAGACCCTGTGGAGGAGCGTACATGAATAATCCAAAGGGCATTCAGACCACCAGCTCCAAGGGTTTTTAGGGACTTTCATGTTGGGGGTGTGTTTTGTAGGAATGTTATACACAGCAATATTTTCTTCTACAGGAGAGTTTAATGGAGTCCTGCTTGGTGACAGGAGGTATGCCTGCCAGCCATACCTTTTAACCCCTTACCCAGAACCTCAAACCGAGGCAGAGAAGGCATGGAACACCACCCACAGCAGAGCAAGGGCACAAACCCAGATGATCTCTGGCCCACAAAAGTTGAGGTTTGATATTCATACACACCCCATTTCTTTTAGACCAACTTTTCAGGCTAACATTCTTTAGATTCAGAGTAAGGCCAGACTGTGCGGGCAATATTGTGTAGACCCCCCAACCCCCCCCCCCCACTCTCCCCC
>JBBPCX010104109.1:0-22428 GCA_037974365.1 Hydrocynus forskahlii
TCAGCACTGGGACAAAAAAATTTGGATAAAAAAACATGAATTCTTATTAATTGCATCGATTTCATTTTTTACCTGTGTTTGGTTCTGTTTTGTGGTTCTGATGAAAGGTCAGAAACTGATTTAATGTTCTTATAAAATAAAGAGGGCTGAACTGTGAGGAGTGAATGTGTGAAAGTGTGGTGAAAAACAGCAGAATGGCGGGAAAAGTGGTTGGGTGTGGTTACTCGTGCACAAATATGAAGATATGTAGTAATTTCTGTTATTAACTGGAGGTCCTTACATGTTTAGATATGATTTTCTGTATGTAATCAGTAAATGGTGCCCGATTACTGGACAGTTTGTGGTGGCATGTAGTTTCTGCAGCATGAAAATGGTTTCTGCCCAGAATGGACTGATGTGGGATCAGCAGGCTTACATCGATGAATAAACATTTATTAAAGGCACAAAATGGGACTGCATCCGCCACATCAGAAATAATTTAGCGCAATATTTAATGTAATTATTTTATTAATGATAAAAAATAATACATTTAAAGAATAATGTTATAAACTGAAAATGAGATAAAATGAGAATTTTAACTCTGAATTCCAGTGTCACATAAGTGTTCTGCTCCTCCAGATCACAATAAATCATCATAAAGCAGTTTGAAACATCAGTCACATTTGAACATCTGTCCCAAACATTTGCCGATATCATCATACGTCCTTTAAATGATTTGTCATGTGCATGCACTATTCTTGGGATTTTAATTCAAACTTAATTAAAGTGAAGTGAAATTTCTGTTTACTTCTGCTTACAATTTTATTTACAACTGTACAAAATAAGTTTAATACCACATAGCTAAAAGACAATATAACAACATTAATACAGCATTAACACTATATAACTAAAATATTGTATAATATTAATGCAGCATTAACACTATATAAATAAAATACAGTATTACATCAACATTAATATTATGTTAACATTGTATAACTTAAACAGTATAACACTGATATCAGTACAGCATTAACACCACATAACTTTAATACAGTGCAACATTAATACAGCATTAACACTAACTAAAATATAGTATAACATAATACAGCATTAACACTATATAACTACTATAAAGAATACCATTAATACAGTATTACAATTATATAACTAAAACACAATATAAGATTAATACAGCATTAACACTATATAACTACCATAAAGTATAACATTAACATTAATACAGCATTACACTGTTTAACTTTAATATAGTATAACATAATAAAGCATTTATACTATTTAACTAAAATACAGTATAATTTTAATACACCATTAACACTAACTAAAATACAGTATAACATTAATACAGCATTAACACTATATAACTAAAATAGTATAACATTAATACAGCATTACACTATTTAACTTTAATACAGTAGTAACTCGGTATAACTAAAATACAGTATAACATTAACATTAATACAGCATTACACTATTAATACAGCATTAACAGTATATAAGATACAGTATAACAGTAACATAAAAACAGCATTAACACTAACTTTAATATAGTATAACATAATACAGCATTTATACTACATAACTAAGATACAGTATAACATTAGTACAGCATTAACACTATAAAACTGAGATACAGTATAACATTAACATTAATACAGCATTAACACTATATAACTACTATAAAGTATAACACTAACATTAATACAGCATTACACTGTTTAACTTTAATATAGTGTAACATAACAAAGTATTTATACTATTTAACTAAAATACAGTATACATGAATACAGCAGTAACACTAACTAAAATACAGTATAACATTAATACAGCATTAACACTGTATAACTAAAACAGTATAACATTAATACAGCATTACACTATTTAACTATAATACAGCAGTAACTCAGTATAACTAAAATACAGTATAACATTAACATTAGTACAGCATTAACACTATATAACTAAAACACAGTATAACATTAATACAGCATTACATTATTAATACAGCATTAACATTATATACTAAGATACAGTATAACAGTAACATAAATACAGCATTAACACTAACTTTAATATAGTATAACATAATACAGCATTTATACTATTTAACTAAGGCACAGTATAATATTAACATTGATACAGCATTAACACTAACTTTAATATAGTATAATACAGCATTTATACTATATAACTAAAATGCAGTATAACAGTAATACAGCATTAACACTATATAACTGAAATCAGTATAACATGAATATAGCAGTAACTCTATAGAACTAAAATACAGTATAATATTTAATACATTATTAACACTAACTAAAAAAGTATAACTAACATCAATACAGCATTAACACTAACTTTTATATAGTATAACATAATACAGCATTTATATTATATAACTAAAATACAGTATTTAATACAGAAGTAACACTACATAACTAAAATAAAGTGTAACATTAAAATTATTACAATATTAACACTATATAACTAAAATACAGTCTAACATTAATACAGCATTAACACTATAACAAATGCAGTATAGCATTGATACACCATTACCACTATATAACTAAAATACACTTATGTTAATACAGCATTAACACTGTACAACTACAATCAGTGTAACATTAACATTAATACACCATTAACACTATTTAACTAAAATATATTATAACATTAATGTAGTATTAATAAAAGATAACTTTACAGGATAACATTAATACGATATAACATTAATACAGCACTAACACTGTATAACTGAAAAACAGTATAACATCAATATTAATAAACCATTAACACTATATAACTAATACAGAATAACATTAATGCAGCGTTAACAATATGTAACTAAAATCTTGTATTCTAAGACGCCCAGTGTAAACACTTACAGGACTCCATACCCCACACAAACACACACACACTGATCAGCCGTAACATTAATAGTGCTGGTCCCCCTTGTGCTCCCAAAATAGATCTGACCTATCGAGGTCTGGACTCCACAAGAACCTCTGAAGGTCTGTGGTTCTGCACCAGCAAATTCTTTAAGTCCTGTAAGCTGTGAGGTGGTTCCTCCATGGATCGGATTAGTCTGGAAGCAGATCTTCAGTGTTCTTCACCTGCAGAGGGTTTAATGATGAGCTGATCGGCGTGTGTACAAAATTACACTATATGGGGCTGTGCTTGTTCATTTTAGGAAGCTGATGAGATGAAGTAAAACCAGTATGGGGTCACTGGGGTCACAGTGGTGACGCACATCAGAAGAGAAGATCAAGGAATTTCAGAGATTTCGTGAAATTTCACTTGTCTCACTTTCAGTCTGAATGGAGCGAAGTGGGTGATGAATAAAATGGGTAGTTTCTATGGAAGTACTGCAGGAGACCTGACTACTGACAAGTTTCACACACACATACACACACACACACACACACACACTCAGAAACACCCTTTTAAGCTGCCTTCTCAACTTGAATCAGATGGCAGCTGCATTTAATCAAATTTAATGTCAGTTTTGCCATTTTATTGCTGCACTATGCGACTGCGATGCCTTTTGTGAAAAATCAAGGGCCCAAACCAGGGGTGTTGCTAGACATCAAGCTTGACTGGGCACAGGCCTCACACCCTTCATATAATTTTTTAAAGCCTGCTCCATATGAAATGAGCTGCAGTGTGTTCAATACCAGTTTCTCTTACTTGCCTCACTATTATTGCCACTGCCAAACTCCTACTGAAGCAACTACGGGTACAGGTAAATATGTGCAGATTTAGTCATTCATGTATAAAGATATAACATTCTCAACATCTTTTATGGCAGAAATGGCACACCTGTACATGCAAATAATAACACAAGCTTATTTTTAATAATAACACAAGCTTATTTTTCACATTTGCATTCTTCATAAATAATAAAGAGTAATAAATAATCATTATTATTATTATAGTTTCAGAGCAAGGGACAGTTCAATCATATTTAATAAAGTATACTGTATATAATCTAAAACTAAACAAAGTATTCCCAGCAGACCGTTCTCCTCCTCTGTCCTCCTACGCACTGACATCCACAGATGCATAGAATGTGCATGCTTTGCTCCTGTTTGTGGTTAGAACTACGCTGCAGCACTTTGGAATACAAAAATATCCAGTCTTTTGTCAATATTATCAGTCTAACTTAATGCACTGCCAAATTAATTATTTTGTTGTTGATACTGGTGCAAAGCACATAAATACTGGGGCACGTGCCTCAATTAATGGGGTCTGGCGATGACCCTGGCCAAAATCATCACTTTTCTGGAACTAAACATGCTTAAAATCTGTAAATATTTTCTGCCTCATTCACATCTTCTAATACAACAACAAGCTGCAAAAACAGCTTATTTTCAAGTTATTTTTTGTGATGTCACAGCCTACAGTAGTTTAGCTCCATCCATTCATGCTAAAGTTTTAAGAAGTATTTCAGCCTCATGCTGTCTTTTGAGTGAGTTGAAATACAGAATGGCCAATCAGAAAAGAGATCATTAACATATAACAGCCTGTTTAATTCTGTGGTTGGAAAATGTAAACATAAATTATGAAATGTTTTTGGTGCACAAACCTTTCAAACATCAGAGGAAAAAATGAAATAGAAAGAAAATGCAGAATATGGGCCCTTTAAAAACATCTCAGCCAATCATGGCCTTTAATGTTTAAAGATTAATATTAATGAGACTCTTGATGAATAACACGAAGACCTGGATTAATCAGAACACTCAGTAAATCACCTGGAGCTGACTGGTCACACTGGCAGACACTGACTGAATTGGTTAGAGGCTGATTAGCATATTGCAGCCCAACATCCTATTGCAGAGACTAATATTGCGATAATAATTAACAGACTATATATATCCCAGCCAGCATAATGCACAATTAAAACACGCACGAAGCCTTAACACTCACAGCTAACCACAGTCTTGATGTGGCTTCTCTCTCTCTCTCTCTCTCTCTCTCTCCTTCCTTTTTTCTTTCTTTTCATTTTATTTCTCAGTGTCTTGCCTTTTCTTTTGATCTCAGAAAGACATTTCATTCAAAAACAGTTTTAGACTGAACCATTTTCACTTGGGGAGGGGTGACACGACTTCAGAGGGGTCTACAGTGTTGCTAAATATACAGAGGAGCTGGTCCCTCCCAGTATAATAACGTTATATTTTTAGAATTTTTTTTATGTTTAGACAATTTATTTATTTGTAGGACTAATAATATCACGAACATATACGCATATGTCCTGTGTTGTTTGTGTTGTTATTATTAATGAGAGTTCGTTTATGCAGGCTTCTCGAAGCCTGATTGGTCGCTACGTGACTCGTGGCTCCACCTACCGGGGAATTCCCCTAGCAGAGTTGTGAATAGGTGGAGATTTTTGTGTTTTTGTGATATTTGTGTGTTTTGTTACTCGAACATCGGGTCTCAGGGAGGATATCGGCTTTCTTGGTGGGAATAACAGGTAAAAAACATGGAAAATATGGACCAGGTCGCTTTGGTGTGATCATTGTAGTTGGTTTAGTTGGTAGGAATAGCAAGCGAATCACGTTAACTGCTGTGGGAAGGACTATTTCGATAAGAAATGGGTAAATAGGCAAAAAAACCTGAAGTAGTGACATACAGAACTTTAAGGTTTTGCAAGTTAAGATTTTAATAAACCCGTTCACAGGATTTGTACTCATCCTGTTCACTTTTACGAACCTCAGCCGAGTTTTAGGCCTCTTCGCTTCAACGTCGGCATGACGTTCACACCAGGAAACTCGCTTCTCGTCAAAAGAACAATATAAACTTCAAATTTTCGACATTTTTTCCAAATATATCCCTCAGATTTGAAAAAAAAAATCACCGGCTTTTCTACTCATATTAATTTATACAGCAGAAAGCAACCTTGACAGCTAGCTCGCTAACAACAACATAAGTTTTTTCGCGTTTTAAACCGGTTTACTTGTGAATTTTGTTGTCACATTTGGACCTGTTTGGCCCTTTATCCCTTTGTATGTAATATTGGACTTAAGACCGCGCAAGTTAATAATAAGCGTGTTTTTTCATTGAGAGAGCTGAGCTAACAGCTAGCCTAGCATACAAGAGTGCTTTAATTTGGAGGGGCGGGGGTGGACTGAAGCAGTTTTACTAAAAATGAATAAAAATTGGAAGAATGGCTCTGTTTTTAGTGGAAAGGTGACAAGATGTTGCAGAAATTAGTCACTTTTCAGTAGCAGGTTGTTAAAATAGTGCTTTGTTTTTGCTTTAAAAGTTGTTAAATCGTTGAAAAAATTAAGGAAATGTATTAACATGTTGGGGAATTCTTCTGAATCTGAGTAAATGTGGGAAATTTAGGTGGGTAAAATATTTAAATAAGAAATGTGAAATTACTCTCCACTCAGCACTTTTGTAAATTAAGCTTTATTACTACTTTTTTAGGTCTGTTTCTGTGTGTGATAATTCCTGTCAACACTAACGTCCTCTTGTCCTACTTTTTCTTTCTTCTTTCCTCTTTTTTTCCCCACCTTTCCCTCATTCTTCAGCTCTGAGGGGCCGCTGTGCTCCAGCCCACTGCAGATGGAGCCGCCGGCCGCCATGGAGGAGCCGTCGGACAGCCAGGAGTTTGCTGAGCTGTGGCTGCAGAACCTCATGTAAGCGTTCGGGCACGAGAGATCAGACTTAAATCTGGACTGATGATCATTACGGGGATGTTACGGTGTAGTCCAAGGCTAAGCTTAAACCATATACAGGAACCCCTTACGTTTGGTCATATATTCTGTATGTACTGTACTTTGCAAAAATCTTGAGCCACTCCTTATTTCTTCATATTTTGATTTGAATCACCATGTTGATGCAAAAATACTATTTTCTACCTATCAAACTGTCTTATCTTTGGCACACTAAGTAGATAAAATGAAATAAATTGGGACAATTGTTTCACTGTGGCAGGCTGCAAAGTCCCTAAAGATACAAGGTGCCTAGACAAAGGTGTTCCAACCACTCAGCATTCAGCAGCACCGGTATACTGATCACCGCCTGATCATCTGGAAGCATCTGCACCCGTTTCTTCACTGGTTCAGGCCTTATGTTTTGTTATTCTTGAATTATCTTGGACGTAGGTCACTGCGTGGTTGTTGAATGTGTCTCAGATGTGTTTACACTGCTGTAACGTACCTGTCTCTCAGAACCTCCTCCTGAAATGGACTGGGTTTAAATTGGAGTCAGATTTGTTCACACCTGTGTTCTTGTGGATTATCATAGTCCAGGTGTTATCCTAACCATCAGGGTCGATGAAATGAACAGGTGTGAATGGAGATGATCTAAATCAGAACCTGAAGCTCCTCTGTGCTTGATGCTGCTGTTTGTGTGCTGTTCACACTAGTGTCACATGACTAATCATGTGACCACGACACTACCTGTAGAGAGCCCCCACCCACTGTCCCAGGGCACTGTTAGGTGATGGGTGATGGACATGGGAATTTTTAGAGGTTTTTTTTTAAGCGATTGGGTCGGTTAATCTCTCTGGTTAAATTTAACACATTTAACACATTTAACTTATTTAACACATTTAACTCATTTAACACATTTAACTCATTTAACACATTTAACACATTTAACTCATTTAAACCATTTAACTCATTTAAAACATTTAACTCATTTAACTCATTTAACTCATTTAACCCATATAACACATTTAACACATTTAACTCATTTAACACATCTCTCTCTCTCTCTCTCTCTCTCTCTCTCTCTGTCTCTCAGGGTGCAGCCACCTGATGATGATGTAAGTGCTCATCATTTATTTTCTTTCTGTCTTTTTCTTTTACGTTCTCTTTTTTTTTTCTCGTCTTTGGTCCTTTGTCAGTTTTTTGCTCTGTTTTGCTCTCATTTCTTTTCTTTATTTTCATTAATTTTCTCTTATGCACGACTTCATTCATCCACTGTTAAAGTAGTGGAGCCCGTTACTGTTTGTTGCTGCTTAATGGTTATGGTGTGTGTTTGTGTGTAGTACATTCCTGAGGACCTGCATGACCTGAGCATGATGGATCCATATGCAACCTTTGGTGACGTTCCCGCCGACCCTCCCCAGCCGTCCACATCTCCGCCGGCCCCCACCGTTCCCGTGGCAACCGACTATCCCGGAGCTCATGGCTTCAAGTTGCGCTTCCAGCAGTCTGGCACGGCCAAGAGCGTCACCTGCACCGTGAGTACACACACACACACACACACACACAGCCTGTGAGGGTGTCTGATTTAAGAGCAGCTCTTTATCTGTCCGATGACGTGCTGATCTACTCAGGCTCTTTGGTTCTGGTTTATTTTCTGGGAGATGTCTTTATCTGCAGGTGACTGACTAGTGACAGCCAGCGGCGGTCAGTCTGTTAAAGCCGCTTGTACCTGATGTTTAGCTTCGTTTAGCTCATCTTAATTAACCAGCTGGAATGTCCATTTACCGAACATTACACTCTTAACTCTGCAACGACAGCAATAATAATAAATACAACAGTCTGTATGTGAATGACCTGAGAAGAGTGCAGTGTTATGCATTACAATTAATTATTAATCATGATAAACAGTTATGATTTTCTCATCTAATTTGATGTTGTTTAATAGACATGAGGTCGATGCAAAGCACACACACACGCACACACACACACACACACAGACACAGACCGTGTTTCGTCCCCCTCAGGCCTGTGTATCTTCTTTGTTCTCCTCTTCGTTCTCCTGGATGCTGCTGAACTTCATTCCATCTCCTGGTCTCCAGGGTTCCTCTCCTTCACAGTTGTGTTCTGAGATTAGACCCCGAATCTGATCCGAGTCTGAGGATGTTCTTCCACTCCTCACACTCCTCCTCTGTCGTGTCGGCGTTTTGTTGGTAGATTTTGGTGTTTGTGGTGCAGCTCTTTCTAAAGGCATGAACAGACATGTTCTGGTGAGCAGCTCCTCCGGCAGTGACTGGGTTAACAAAGCGCGCCCCCCCCCCCAATGCTCAGACCCTCAGATGGTGGTTAGGTTTCACTGATGGATCTGAACCTCTCAGGGATTTAGGTGTTGTTTTTTTTGTTTGTTTGTTCGTTTATTTAGTTCTGTGAAGAACATCTGATGGAACCAGAGTTCTAACGTTTTCCTCAACTCATTAATGTCCAAATGCATTGTCCAATCTAATCTCACTCTCTCCATTTATTGTTTAGTGTTTTGTTCTGTCTCTCTCACACTAATCAGAACAGTGTGTGTGTGTGCTAATTATCTTATAAAATAATCTGAGGTTTATTGAAACAGTAAAAACACACAGGACTGCGTGTGTGTGAGAGAGAGAGAGAAAGAGTGAGACTATGAAATGTCTGTGTTAAGGTTTGGTGTGTATTCGTCCAGTTCAGCACACACACACACATGCTCACAGTCTGACACAGTGATGAGTCGTAAAGAGCTGCTTTTATTATCAGTTTTCTTCTGAAGATAAACATGAGTGTTATACACCTCTAAATATATGTATGTAAATAAATATAGGAAATAAATACATATTTAAATGCTTTAATAATATTGTAAGTATAAAATGTAATGTTAAACATTTATTGAGTGTATATTGAGTGATTGCAGTGTTAGACCAGTTAATCAGTGTGTGTGTGTATATGTGTGTGTAGCTAAAGCCAGCTGGACTGAAGAGGCATGTCTGAACATGCCTGCTGAGTGGAGTGTGTGTGTGTGTGGTATCCTGAAGCTTCCTGCCATCAGAGCAGTGTTTGAGGAATCAAACTTGTGAAGACTGTTGTATCAGCTCGGACAGAGGTGTGTGTGTTTGAGTGAGTGTGAGAGAGAGTGAGTTATGAGGATCAGCAGATTGTATCTGATCAGCAGGGTAAGACACCCAATTAGGTAAACTTCAGTCCTGTAACCTGTGTGTGTGTGAGAGAAAA
The DNA here is from genome assembly GCA_037974365.1 of Hydrocynus forskahlii. Classification (NCBI taxonomy): domain Eukaryota; kingdom Metazoa; phylum Chordata; class Actinopteri; order Characiformes; family Alestidae; genus Hydrocynus; species Hydrocynus forskahlii. The sequence goes on from JBBPCX010104109.1 coordinate 9,912, forward strand.
TGTATTCATTTTTTTACTTTATTAATGAGTTGCTTTGTTTTTGAAGATGAGACTTTTTCTGGAGATTAAAGCAGATTGTTTGAAGTTAAGACAGATGTTTTGATTGGATAATTTGATGAAGTGAGGATTGTCCGGTAGAAATACCTATTGACAACTGAACAGACTTCTGCTGTCGTTTCCGCCAAATAAGCAGAATATATGTTCATTTTTATAAATATGACTTGGATACTGAATATTGAAGTAGTAGTACACTCTGGCTGATTCTGTGGTGTTGCGTGTGTAAAACGACATTAGGTAGTTCTGGGGTCAGTCTGTTTTCATGGGTATAGGAGCAGGTTCAGTGAGGGGTCTTGGCAGTGTTTCTCCTGAAGTTCTGGGACTTCCCACTTTAACTCTGTGATCATTATTCATTTTAGGTTCAGTTGCGTTAGATTTCCAGTCTTGTTTCACCTCCGTTTGTGTTTAAAAACAACAGGATTTCTTTCTTGCAAAATGTACACAAAGCAGCTCAATCAGATTCACAGATTCATATTATAATATAATCTCTTTGTGTGTCTGTATGTTTTCCTCTATCTCTTTCTTACTGTGTGTGTGTGTTTGCGCGCATTTGTGTGTTCAGTACTCTCCTGATCTCAATAAGCTGTACTGTCAGTTGGCAAAGACGTGTCCAGTGCAGATGGAGGTGGACTCCCCCCCTCCACTGGGGGCAGTGTTGAGGGCCACGGCTGTGTATAAGAAACCGGAGCATGTAGCGGATGTGGTCCGCCGCTGTCCCCACCATGAGAGGACGCCTGAGAACAACGACGGTACAAAACACAGCTCCACAGACACCATAGAATATGGTCCTAGAACCCCTCAACACACACACACACACACCTGTGTGCTTGGTAATGTTAGCCTGTGTGTTCGGGGATGTTAACCTGTGTGTTTAGTGAAGTGTGCGTTTGTCCTGCAGGCATGACCCCACCAGGTCATCTCCTGCGTGTGGAGGGAAACCCACGGGCCATGTACCATGAGGATGAGAACACGTCTCGCCACAGCGTGCTGGTGCCCTATGAACCCCCGCAGGTAGGTCACCTCCAACTTCTGACCCTTCACTATACAGCCCATTGCTTTAAACAGGTGTACCTGTTCCAGAGGTCTTTAGGTCCAGGCCGGGATCCTCCCCAGGATTTTCTACTCACTGATAGATTCCACAGTTACTTCGCTGCAATGATCATAAAACACCGGACTGGACCGGATCTGAATACCTCTTATGTGGCCTTTAAGTATCAGCAGATACTTTATTTCTCATAAATAAGATTTCATAAATCTTCTCGCTGTTCATTAAAAGAGGAATTTATTTCTGTTGGGCAGAATGTGCAATACTGTGTATTTTATACAAAATGTGCAATATAGTCTGCTTACTTTTTACATACATATATGTATATTTGTATAATACAGCTATACACACTATATTACTAAATTTTAATACTGTACTTCTTTAGACTATACATTAAGAATTTCTATTTTTTAGTTTATTCTATTTTTACTTTATTTAGTTTTATTTTATTATATTCTATTGTTTTTCTCAATTTTGCTACTCTTAATTTTGTACTGTCCACTTTCTGCCGTACTAAGCAAATTTCCCACTTGTGGTACTAATACAGGTTTATCTTATTTTATCAGCCTTTTGTTTACACAGGAATACAAATCCTCTACAGAACAATAAATAAAAGATACACATTTTTTAAGCATTAAAAAGGCAATGCTGTAAGTCAGGCAATATGAAATTGTGCAATTACATTAATGTTATCTACACAATATCTAATATTGTGCAGTTCTAATTAGACAAAATGTTATCAGTTTGTGTGTTTGTGTATTGAAATATAACACACTAATTAGCATGGTAATATTAATCTTAGGTTTACTAAAACAGTTAAAATACACAGGATTGTGTGCATGAGAGAGCTTGGATGTGTTTTAATAAAATATTCTTCCAGTTCAACACACACACACACACACACACACACACGGCTCACAGTTCGACACAGTGATGAGTCTGTTGGACCCACATCAGTGATAAAGTTTATTCTATTTTTATTTTTTTCTGAAGGTTAATAAATAAATCAGTGTTATACACATTTAAATATTTGTAAAGTGAAGCACAATATGTGGAAACATTTAAATGTGGATGCTTTAATGAAATTGTAAATTAGTTTAAGATAAAATGTGTTTATATTGTGTGATTTTTCGTGAGCGGTGTTAGACGGCATGTGTGTGTGTGCGCGCGTGTGCGTGTGTGTCTTTGTGTGTGTGTGTGTGTGTGTGTAGGTGGGGTCGGAGTGTACCACTGTGCTGTATAATTACATGTGTAACAGCAGCTGTATGGGTGGAATGAACCGCAGGCCCATCCTTACCATCATCACTCTGGAGTCTCCGGAGTGAGTGACGCCTTATTTTCTCAATGAAGGTGTAAGATAGAAAGCTCAGTTGTGTTTTTTCTACTCTATAACACTGTAATTCTTTGTAACATTCTAAAATGTTCTACAATGCTGTATAATGTTCTGCTTTTCTATGTTTATATGAGGCACACAGGCTTTCTGACAGGCTGTACTACCTGACAGGAAAAGTAGGGGGAGATAGTTCTTATGATTTCATTTATAAAGCATTCCATGTCCATATCACCCCCCCTGTATTTTTTTTCTCTCTCTGCAGTGGTCAGCTGCTGGGTCGGCGCTCGTTTGAGGTGCGTGTGTGTGCATGTCCGGGTCGAGACAGGAAGACAGAGGAGAACAACTTCAAGAAACAGCAGGAGGCCAAAAACACCAACAAAACACAGCCCACCACCAACAAACGCTGTAAGATAGTGTGTGTGTGTTCTGATTCAGAGTTCTGCGTAATAACCCTGTACACATCAGTCACACACCCTCAATCTGACCTGTGACCTCTCAGGCCTGAAGGACACCACCTCCCGTCCTGAGGGCAGCAAGAAGGCCAAGACCAGCGGCAGCAGCGATGATGAGATATACTCACTGCAGGTACACACAGAGAGAGAACAGGGTTTGGTACACTAGTTACTGTGTTGAAACCACAGGTGTTTTATAATCACATTAAGTCCAGAACACAGTCTCTCTGTCTCTCTGTCTCTCTGTCTCTCTCTCTCTCTCTCTCTCTCTCTCTCTCTCTCTCTCTCTCTCTAGATTAGAGGTAGAGAGCGTTTCGAGTTTCTGAAGAAGATTAATGATGGTCTGGAGCTCAGTGATCTAGTGCCCCCTGCTGACGCTGAGAAGTATCGCCAGAAACTGTGAGTTTAAACACACCTTACATACTATATACATATACATCCATAATATACATGCATACATACATATACACATAATATATATCCATTACACCTAATAATATTCTGCTTATTGAGACCAGTAATTAGGGTAGATGTTAAGGGATTAGTAGGTACTGACTAATAGTAAATACTTTTTTCAGTGTCTCGAAAAACTCGAAGAAAGAGAGGGATGGAGTCGCTCCTGAACCAAAACGAGGGAAGAAATTGCTGGTGAAGGAGGAGAAGAGCGATTCTGACTGAAAGAGACAGGATCATTTCCTTTTATAATTTCAGTTTCTTTTTGTTTTATTTAGCATTTTATTTCTATAACGGTGGGAAGAGTAAGTTGAAACTCCTTTTTTATAATCTAGTTACCAGTTCCGTTCCCTTCTTACTGTTAATGTGGAGATATTACAGTGTGTGTCCACTGATCTGAGTGTGTCTGCAGGGTGCTCGGGACAGATACAGCGATCTGGCTGTGGTCAGTATGCATATTCAGCCTGCTAATATAGGAAGGTTAGTGCTGGTCACTCACCTGCTCTACTGCCTAGTTATTAGTTAAAATCATCTACACTCTTAAAAAAAGAAGTTACTTTTACCTTCACTGAGTCTTCTGTCACATCACTGCCCTGAGAGATGTTACTCGTCTCTGAACAAACAGCATGTTTACTCCCGTTACAAACGCCTTAAACAAATCTGTGAAAGTGTTTGATTCTGAAAGTGATTGACTTCCATTATAAGTGAGTTTAGTGTCCCTTTCAAGCGTCTGTCCATTGACTTCTTTTGTTAGTGAGTTTAAAGCGTTTCCTGTTTTGTGTGGTTTTAGGGATGAAGGAGGGTCAGTGATGCCCTGCCAGTAAATATGATAAGCTAAAGTGGATTCAGCTCATCATAAAAGAAAAATCATTCAGAAAAGTCGAGAGGTCAGTAAATAAAAAAGCCGTTTATTAAAGTGACTTTGATCACAGCTGACATTGTTCATCCCGAGCACCTGCAGCTTTTGCCTGTCAGTCAACCTGATTATGAACATGATTGGCCAGGCCTTAATTTCAGCCAACAGTGGAGAACTATGATTGGTTAGTGTGTTCTCCCACCGGCGGATAGGATTGGTTGGTGGATAATGCAGTGTTATAGGTTGACTGACAGGTAGGTTGGCTTGTTTAGTTTTACTTGAGCGGTTCTTCTTATGGTGCATGAAATAAAAAAAATATCTCAGGGCACCAAGATTCATCCTGACATCCTTGATTTTTTTTTTTCCTCAATATATATATATTTTTTCCATTGTTATTTTGGAAAAAATCCATTTTTTTTTACATTTGATTAGGTGCTGTTTAATCTTTTTCATAAAGCATTTAGTTTATCTTTGGATTCTTTCTCTTTTTTCAGAAAAAAATAAAAATGGTTAACTTTGACATTTCTTCTTAAAAAACATTTATTTGATGTGATGAGTTTATTTACAGTATTTTCATTGTGTTTATAGGACCTTAAATGCCCAGGAATAAAGTGAACAAAACAGAACATGAGATGATTATTTAACAATCTGGCAACTGGTTTCTCCCACAGTCAACCTGAGAAAAGCCACAGAAGTCAGTTTAATTAAACAGGGGATTCACAATGCAGGAATTTTCAGGTTAGCCAGATAACTTAACCCAAATGTCATGCCCGTACATTTGGAAAAGAGCTTTGGTCCTTTCTTAATTTCGGGCTTAAGTTGCCTGGTCAACTGAGGAAGCCTTGTTTTTGAAAGACCCTCCAGGTTTTTAAAAAATGTTGATAATCAGATGTCCAGAGAAGACATTCTTCCTTCCCTAGGGCAAAGGAGACCCGGTTCTGAGTGGTCTTCGGCACACTAAAGGTTCTGCAGTCTCTCACTGAGCTGTAATGGCTTTTTACTAGCCTTATGGAAAGAGTGTCCAACCTAGCAAGAGTTACTAGGGAGGAACACACTGGTGTGTTTTTTAAATGTCTGGTGTGTCTCCCAGTGAGCGCAGGGTCATGAGGGTTCGCCCGTCCAGTGGGGCGAACAGCGGGTACAGTTTCTCCTTAAAGTGTGCAGTGAAGGTGTAGATGTGCGAGCGAGTCTCAGCGTTGTAGAAGGACACCTGTCCCTCCTCCACGTCCAGGTAGACGCCCACCCTCCGGGGCACCAGTGTGAGGGGCAGCGGGGTTTCGGGTTTGGTGCACGCGTAGAACTGATGTGTGCTCCTCCAGATAACCCAGAATCCCAGGCAGGGGCTCATGGGTGCTCGTCCACGGCGACTGGATGACGCTGCGGTCACCCCAAGGCGCCAGTATCCGTTATTGGCCACTTGGACCTCCCAGTAGTGGCGCCCACAGGAGAACCCCTGCCAGCCCAGGACACACGGCCAGCCTTCGAACCGCTGTGGGTTAGGCTCTGCCTCCGTCTCACTCAGCGCCTCCCGCACACGCTTACGATCCTCCGACACCAGCAGCCAGCGGTGATTTGTCAGTGGGTCCAGAGAGACATTGACTAGAAAAGAGAGGAAACTACTTTACTAACCAGTGCTCATGTATTTTCGCCAGTTTTAAATGAGTGTCATTTTCCATTCCACCTTAAAGTACTGCACCATTTAAGGTGGAAATTTGTAAAGGAAAGTCAACTTTCGAAGGCACATCTGAGAGTGGGAATATTCAAGCTGTTAGCATCATGCTAATTAGTGGACTATACGCTTCTTTGTTAGCTACATTTGCCTGTAAAATCCAGCACAAAATTTCAGTCACCAGGTGTGTCGAGGGACAGTTTTTGGGACAAATTGAAAATCTTACCTGAAGCACTGCAGATCCACGTCCACACTGCAAGAGAACACAATGTCATTAATCTCACACACAAGGAATTTAGAGAGAGTAATGTGTAAATGTCATTTAATGCCCTTTACCTGAGTTCGGAATGTACTTTGGAGTTTCTGCACAAAAATAAAATGTTATGATTATATTATAATATATATAAATACATGATTAGTGTCAGCAATCACATTGCTGTTAAGGTTTATTAGTGTGATTAAATCAGACTGTTCTTAAAGTTAATTTTTCTTCCAGAAATGTATCTAGTTTTTATAATTAGTTCTTATAGCTGCATTTGGCAGCTCTTCTCTTCCTACAGTTTTTGAAATATGGGCATGCTTCAAAATGTCTGTAAATATTCGGCAGCGCACTTGTATATAAATGTTTGATCAGGGGCCTGCGTATTGATCGTTTAAAAATCGATTTTGTGGTTGAGTCAGCTCTGTAAGCACAGCAACAGCCACTGAATCAGAAGATCGCAAGTTAGATTCATTTGTTTAACAAACTTTTTGACCATAAAATCAAAATTGGGAGTCTCCGAACCCTGGTTTTATAGCAACCATGCAATCACACATAGCATTTTCTGGCAGAAATAAATCTAGTTAAATATAAACATACACATCAAACAAATCGGAATTTAAGTCTTCAGTGCTGGAATGAAGAGTGTTCAGAATTTACAGGAAGTGAAGCATTTTGAAATAGAGAACATCTAATGATTAAAAATTAAGAAAGTGAATGTGGCTCTTAAAGATGTTAGTGTTTATTAATGCATGAATTAAACATTCAAACAAAAATGTTTTTGAAAGAGAAACAAGGCAGGAAGTCCAGATAATCAGGAAATAAATAAATCGGAGAAAATTAAGTTTAAACAATGTGAGAAAATAATATAATCTGAAAAAATGAAGAAAAAAAGATTCTGATTCAGTCAGATGTCAATAATTCAGATTGTGATTTATTTTTGACAGGCTCTGAGACTCACTGCGCTCACCTGTCTTCCAGGTACGCTGTTTACATAACAGCCACACCTGAGGAACCGAACCCTAAACACAAAAAGAGCAGGAGTGAGAGGAGACACACACTGGACTGGACATTAGAACTAAAAGATCTGAACATATCTGATTCTCTGGCTGTTGCAGGTGTTTGCTGTGCCCTGAACACACCTTTCCCAGGTGATCTGTTCTCCGTGACCTGGTGCAGGTGTGTTAGGAGCTGTTAGAACACTGAGGTGGACCAGCGGGACGGCCGCAAGGACCGGTTGGAGAAACGTTAAACTTCGAGAGCGAATAATTTAAAAAAAACCCTGAGCTTAAGTCTGAGGCGCCACCTGATGATATCCAGGTTAATACAAGGCGGATCGTTCTGGAAATGGAGATAAAAGTATTATAAAAGTCATCTTAAAGTCCAAAGTGTAGGAGTTCAGCAGGAGCTTCATGGTGTTTATGGTCCTTATCTGCTCAGGCTCTGGGAACTCTGGTTTCTCTGTTCAGGACAGAGCTCAGTTTACAGGAGAACAAAAACTGAAAACGTATAAAAATCAGGACACACAAACACCACCTGTCACTCACACACCAGCAAGTCAGAACATCTGAGTCAGTTCTGCATGATTCAAACTCACCAGTTGCATACTGTGATCAAGACTTTTTCTGACCTGGTTGTGTTTGAGCAGAGACCAGGTGATGAACTCCAGGAAGGGCAGGAGGGTCAGCAGCTTTTTCTTCTTCAGCTCCAACTGCCTCAGAGTCTGAGCAAGTTCCTCTGTCATCACACCACAGCTCTACACACACACACATCACACATTCACAACAAACACATTTTTGTTCTTTGGGAGCAATTTCATTTATCATTGCATTTATAACACACACACACACCTCTGACACTGTCTGGAGTTCTTTTGCCCACTCCATGATTCTCTGTTCTGCCTCAGTGGCTGAATCCACCTTGTTCTCCTTGGTTTCCCAGAAGGCATCTTTCTCTTGGTGCTCTTCACATTCAATAAACAGCTGCACAAAGACAGAGAATCATGGGTAATGCAGTTCCTTAATGACATATCTGCCCCTTTTAAACCTACAGTATCTGACCCCAGTATCTGCCCTTTAATATCTGATCCCTGTCTCTGCCTGTGAACATAATGATCAGGAAGTTGCAGGTTCAAACCCCCCACTTTCTACCACTGTGACCCTGAGCAAGACACTCAACCCAGGATGACTGTCTGTGTAACTAATGTTAGTCTTTAATTGCCTGAAGTATTTAGTAATAAATATGAGTAATGCTTACAGTGTTGACGTTTTTCAGCTCCTCTGCCCACTGCAGAATGAGTTTGCGACACTGTTCCAGACTGCGGGTTTCAGCAAAACCACCAGCACCGGAACTACATGCAGACACAGCACCCACACCAGGCTGACACACACACACACACACACACACACACACACACACAGATGTACAGATGTAGTGGAACTTCATACGAACATACAGATATAGATACATACAGCATCTTAAGCCACCCCTCATTTCCTCATATTTTTGCTCTGAATCACCTTGAAGGGGCAAAAATATTTTCTACTTGTCAAACTGTCTATCTTTGGCATATTGAGATTAAATGAAACAATTGGAATATTTTCCTGTTAGTGCCACAAAGTGCCTAAAGATACAAGGTGCCTAGATAAAGGTGTTCCAACCACTCAGTATTCAGCACCACCAGTATACTGATCACCGCCTGATCATCTGGAATCACCTGCTCCTGTTTCTTCATTGCTTCAGGACTTCAGTTAGATGGTCTTTGTTCTGCTTGAATGATTCATCCGTAGGTCACTGTGTGTCTTAACCAACAGAAACATTCCTCTGAAACTGGTCAGGTTCAGGGACTGGACTGAAATGGAGAGTCTTTGAAAGTCCTTCAGGAAGTCTGGAAAACTGTTCCTCAAGACCACATTAAAAATAACAGGAAATCTGGATCTTTGGGAGCAAAATATGTATAAATGACTTTTGCACAGTACATTATACAACACTTACAGCTGCTCTTAAATAGTAAGCTGGTGCTGGTGTAAAGTGTAAAGTGTATAAAGGCTGACTGTAATCTATCTCTGCTAGACTCATCAGAAACTGTATCAGCTTTACGACTAACAATAAACCTGCTTTACCCACATCTCTGTGACTCAAAGACAGACTGCAATCAGTGTGTGTGTGGGAATATTGCTAGGAGCTACATTTATGGAACTGATATGAAGTGTTATCATGGTCAGCAGGTGAGCTCAGATGAACTGGAGAATGGAAAGTTCGAGTGAAGGTAACACTGCTATTAATTATTTTAGTTATTCATATTAAATGTGTTACTGACTGAAATGTCCTTGTACTGACCACCACTGAACTGAACTTCTAACACAACACTGACCCAATACTGAGAACTAATAACATTACAGTTTCACTAATTAACACTACTGACGTGTTAATGGCCCTTCAAACACTAATGAATGTTGTGAACCATTACAGACCCAGTACTGTCTCACTAGTTGCCACTGAATACTGAACAGAGTACAAGATCATATACAAATATACCAAATATACTATAAACAAATACGTGATTAAAAGCAGTTGTTTGTAAGAAGTGAAACAAGCAACGAGTCAGTATACAGTTTGAGTTCAGCATTTTAATGGCTTGATGGAAGAAGCTGTCCTAAAGTCTGCTGGTTCGGGACCTAAGACTCTGCTAACATTTACTAGATGGTGTATTGAATAATTTGAGACCGGGATGAGTGGAATTTTTTATTATTTTTCCTGCTTTTCTTAAACTCCGCCTGATGTAGACGTCTTGGAGGGATGGGTGCTCAACTCCAGTGATCTTTGCAACCCTCCGCAGAACTTTGCAGTTGAGGGAATTGCAGTTCCCATACCAGGCCCTCCATACTCAGATGTTCTAAGGCCTCCCTTGAACCTCTTCATTTGTCTAAGGAAGAACAGATGTTCCTGAGCCTTCTTTACTGAAGTCCACTATCAGCTCTTTGGTCTTTGTGACACTGAGAGAGAGGTGATATCCTTGCACCACAGTGTGACGGTGTTCACTTCCTCTGTACACAGACCCATCCTCTTCACTACTTCACTATTCACTACTTACTATTTACTATCCTTTACTGATGTCTACTGACTCAGTACTAACAACTAAAAAGTAACAGAAGTGAACTCTCTAATTACCACATACTCACCCACTAATGAACACTGTACACCAAATAACCCACTACAGATCCTACACAGACTCTCTACTGAACACACCTGATAAACTAATGTCATCTGTTGATTCACTCTTTTGACGGTGGTTGAAGTGACTTCTCTAGTCTGGCCTGTGTGTGCGCGCGTGTGTGTGTGAGAGAAAGAGTTACCTTACAGACGCGCTCCACCTCCTGTTTCCACTGCCTCAGGAACTTCACACACTCCTGGAGACTCCGCAGATCCCTCAGATCCTACAGGACACAGAGAGAGAGGAAGACTTGGCTCTTATACAAGCGGTCAGACTGAGGTACAGATGTACAGTACTGTGCAAAAGTCTTGAGCATTTTATTAAATTCTGCTCTTGTTGGTCTTGTTGGTACAAAATTACTACTTTCTGCCTGTCAAGCTGTCTTATATTCGACACATTGAGTAGATTAAATGAGAAAAATGGAAACAAATGTTTTACTGCATTTTATCTTTTGGCTGCAAAGCACCTAAATGATACAAGGAGCCTAGATAAAGGTGTTCTGATCACCTAGCATTCAGCACCACCAGTATACTGATCACTGGTCTCATCATCTAGAATCATCTGCACCAGTTTCTTCACTGGTTCAAGCCTTAAGTTAGATGTGCTTTGTAATGTAATGTCTCCATCTTTGGAAGGAAATATGATCAAATGTGCTCAATACTTTTGCAAAGTGCTGTGTTATTGTTTGTAATGGTAAAAATATAGAGAGAGATTAACCAGATCATCTATGATATTTATTCTGTTCTTCCATACTAATTTGTTTGTCAGTTCATTATCAGCGTTTCAGTTTTGGTGAAGATACAAACAGTCTGAAAGGGAAAATAAGACCAATCACAACTAAGATTTACTGCCTGTTGGCTGATGATTAAATGATCTTTGTGTCTGTACTTTCTGTCGGTGTGTGCTGCTGCTCTTGCTTGGTGCTGAGTTGTGTGTCTGAAGCTCCTGGTCTGGTTGAGCCCAGCGCACTTCTGAAACAGAACTGCTCAGAGAACCACCCTCACCCTGCAGCAGCTCTGTAACACACACACACACACACACACACACACACACACACACACACCTTAAATGGTGCAGCTGTTACATTCTGGTCCCTGAAGTCAAACAAGAAGCCAATTTCATCCTTGCGTTTCCTGTAGTGCTGGATGCTGGATTTTCTAAGACATTGCACTTAAGGTGGACTGGAAAATTCAAATAAGAAGCCAATTTCATTTTTCTATACAAAACATCATGTTGTGACTAAACTGCAACATATACTGAGGAAAACTTAAAAAGACACCTGTATTATATAGACAGAAATACTGTCCTTTTTGGATTACATAAATAACTCAGTTCACCAAATCATGCACAGAAACTTATGTGGAAATGTGATTGATCACAATTGTCACAGCCCACACTGTGATGGGTTAGAGCATATTTGCATATTCTGGCCTTATCCAGCATCAGTACTGTAGGCCGGTATCATGAATATCAAACAGTATGTTGTGCAGCCCTGATGTTACATCACAATTTACGCATTTTGCATCATCTTGTGAAAAACAAAACAAGAAATAGTTACGAAACTCACTCGTCTTTTTCTCCTTCAGAATGCTCTTCATCTTAGCAAGCCACTTTCACAGCATTTGAGCACAACCTGTCAAAGCAAAACCAAACAGATCAAAAATCAGCATGTAAAACGGTCCAGCTGTTGTTGAAGCGAACTTGAAAATAAGTAAATAATTCCTAAGTAGTTCTAAACCTCCCTCCACCTAAACCCTGCTGAAAACTCACATCCAAATAAATTTCAGCTGTCAAAAGTTCATTTGACTGGACCAAAGTGACTCCATTCACAAAGAACTAGAGACATTACAGGAATCCTGTAAGCTGTGAGATGGGTCCTCCATGAATCGAACTAGTTTGTCCCACAGAAGCTTGATCTGACTGAGGTCTGGGGAATCTGGAGGCAAATGGTTCCTCAAATGGTTCCTGAACACTGTTTGCAGTGTGTGTGTATGTGTGTGGGGGGGGTCATCCTGCTAAAAGAGGACACTGCCAATTCGCAACAGCATCTCCATGAAGGGCTGAACTTGGTCTGCAATGTTTAGGTGTCAAAATATCATCCACATGAATGCAGGACCCAAGGTTCTCCAGCAGAACATCACCCAGAGCATCACACTGCCTCCACCGCCTCGACTCCTGCC